>CABHPH010139763.1:0-35920 GCA_902168325.1 Peromyscus nudipes
GCCCAGCTTATAAGTGAAATATATTCTAACTGCACAGACCTGTGTGTGTTGGCTTATTGTTCTTTTTTTTTTTAAATGTAAAATCAGATTCATTCAATACTAAAGACAAATTCAGATCCTATTAATATAATGCCGTTACTGAATGGATGTTTCTCAAATTTTGACATATTCTTGTTCTGCCCCTCCCTCCAAACACCCCAGAAGGGAGATCTCTGCTAAGTATTGTTCAAGACTGATTTGACTTTTGGCCTTTAGTTCAGCTTCAGTGAATGGCATGGATCATTGGAAGGGTGACAGCTCTCAAGGACACTGTAGATCTCTGCACTTACCACCTTCCCTGTCAAGGAAGAACAACTGTCATCACAAAGAGTGACACTTTTGCTGTCCTAAGCTGTTTTTGTTGCAAACCCAGTTGTCTCTAGAACAGAAATTGTCTCTGATATCCCTCTAGAGCAGAACATGTAATTCTGGATGCCTTATTTGACAATTTTTTTTAACTCTGGTTAGTTACTGCTTTAAGAGAAACTATGGGGGCCGGGGAGGTGGTTCAGTGGGTAAGGGTACTCACTGGGAAAGCATAGGGCCTGAGTTCAAATCCCAATGTTGAACAGACACAGTACTGTGTGGGGGCAGAGAAAGGATCGCTAGGGTGGACTGCCTAGCTGCAGGCTCAGTTGAAGCTTTTCTGGAGGAAATATGGCAGTGTGTGACACAGAAGGACACCTGATATCCTTCTCTAGTCTATGTATCATGTAGGTGCATGTACCTGTACATACACATGCACATAAAGCACACACACATGCACATAAAGCGCGCACACACACACACACACACACACACACACACACACATATCCTCATACATACACACAAGAACCAAACACACTATAAAAAGGTATGTCCTTTGGATTAAGACGGCACATGCCATTCAAATCTTTCTTTTTTATACGTGTGAAAATTTGTATTTAAAAAGGCTATAATGCCAGGCATGGTGGCACACACCTTAAATCACAGCACCCAGGAGAGGCAGAGGCAGGCAGATCTCTGTGTGTTTGAGGGCAGCCTGGTCTACCTAGTGAGTTCCAGGATAGCGAGGGGTACATAGAAAAACCCTGTCTCAAAAAAAGCAATAATGACAATCATGTTCTTATTAAAAACATTATTTAAGCCGGGCGGCGGTGGCCCACGCCTTTAATCCCAGCACTTGGGAGGTAGAGCCAGGTGGATCTCTGTGAGTTCAAGGCCAGCCTGGTCTACAGAGCGAGATCCAGGACAGATACTAAAACTACACAGAGAAACCCTGTCTCAAAAAACAAAAAAAAAGAGAAACTATTTAAATAATTTCATACCTCTTTTTCTTCATATTTTTTCAAGTCTGACATGCATAGGATGGTTGAGTTTTATTATCTTGAAGCAAATTGTTGAAGGTCAATAAACTTTCTTTTGACAGACCAAGTTTTAAAACATGAGCTGCAGAAATGTTATTATATCAAGAATTCAAATTATTCCTGAAAGTAAAGAAGAAATTTGAATATCCTTTGAATTCTGATTTTATTTTTCAATAAATAAAATGCATCTCTCTCACAAACATTTAGATACACAAATATCCCCCGTTCACATCTTATGCATCAAGTAAATGCCTTACTGAAAATAGGACCAGATGTCTAAGCAGCCCGTAGCCTCCCTACCATATTTCCTCCCAGGAGCCATACCTCTCTTTTTGGGGAAGACAGTGTTCCTGGGAACAGTGCCTGCTCACTAAGAACATGGCTGCAGTTTTCCAGAACATTCTGCACCCCCAGGGTTCTCTCACCTGGTGCTGTTCTTGCCTGGCTTACACAATGAACAGACCGTGCTGTGCTATGGGCAACAGCAAAACAGAGACGCTGTGTTTTGCATTTCGTATTTGGTATTTCATAAAAAGATAAGAAAATTATGTTAAAAACATAAAATCTTTGGAATATATTTAAACTAAGTTGGGATTAATGTTTAGTATCCAGAATCAATCATCTCCCCGCTGAACATCCGAGAAACACTTAAGTCCCTGTCTCCCCTCTGTGTCAAGCTCTCTTCTCCTTACACACACCTGTCCTTTTGTGAGCACCACATCGGCCTTGTTACCCCTCTCATTTATATCCCATTACAACTACTATAAAAAGGACTGATTTGTATTATATATTAATAAAATTATACAAACACTGCCCAAGGAGCACTCTCCTTTGTATGCAGATGGTTTGGGAGCATTTCTCAATAAGTTTTAAAAAATGTCTGAGGGGGTGGTTTTATTTAACTTCTAAGAGTCCTTTCTCTGTAATGTGAAAGACATCATGTCTGTTCTCTGAATTGTGTCTGGCCCTCTGAATAAAACCATGTTTGACTCTGCACTCTAATTAATGGAGTTCACTTTCCGGCCAGGTCTCTATTGGCAGCCCAGGATGGAGCAGTGCCAAATCTGAGGTTGGTTGCACACTGAGTAGCCTAAACACACACACACACACACACACACACACACACACACGCACGCACGCACGCACGCACGCACGCACGCGCACACACACACACACACACACACGGGGTAGGGATCAGCAAATGCAGTTCGACTGGTGCAAAAGCTTCATTGCGAATGATAATTTCTGTATGCTCAATAGCTCCTCTTTATATTTATTCCAGAAAAATTTCCCCTGAGCTTCAACTCCCAACCACGAGATAAAGGGACAACCACTCAGCATCTGTCCTTCCTAACTTGGATACTTGCTTTTCAATACTTTTTCACTCTAGGTTAACTTAAACCTGTCTTACACCCACAGCAAAAGGCCTTGTGAAGACTACAGACTTTGCAATGGGCGTGTCTGGGTCACAGCCTAGCTGTGTATCACCACACGATTAGAGCTGTTACTCAAAACACTGGAAACCTCAGCTTTTTTATCTAGGAAATCAGAAACCTTTAGAACCCACCTCTCTGGTACCGTTGTACAGATTAAATGGGGTTTAGCATCCAGTGCAAGCATTCATTAAATGGCACTTGACATTATTACTATTATTATTGTTGAAAACATCACATTTATCTGCACGATGAAGACAAAGGCTATCATTAAATGTGGACTGTTTTAATTCTGCTAAAACTGATCCCCATTCCCAAGTGACATGGGGACATGTTAGCTCCCAGGATCCCTGAAATATTTATAGGTGCTAGGAAATTCTACCTGGGCTTTCTCTTAGATGAGAATATAGCTCTGTGTTGCTCTGACAGACACCACTGTCTGGGTCCTTTCTTGATATTTTTCCTTTCTTTTCTTTTTTTCCTTCTCTTCTCTTTTCTTTCTTTCTCCTCCTCCTCCTCCTCCTCCTCCTCCTCCTCTTCCTCCACATCCTCTTCCTGTAGCTAGAGTTTTCCTGCCTGGCCCATGGTCAGGATAAATCTCTTTCACCTGCCAGTCCCACAGCTGCTCAGACCCAACCAAGTAAACACAGAGACTTATATTGCTTACAAACTGTATGGCCGCGGCAGGCTTCTTGCTAACTGTTCTTATATCTTAAATTAATCCATTTCTATAAATCTATACCTTGCCACATGGCTCGTGGCTTACCGGCATCTTTACATGCTGCTTGTCCTGGCAGCGGCTGGCAGGCAGTGACTCCTTCTGCCTTCCTGCTCTTTTAATTCTCTCTGTTATTCCCACCTATACTTCCTGCCTAGCCACTGGCCAATCAGTGTTTTATTAGCAACACATTTGCCATACAGAACATCCCACAGCATCTTCCTTTCTCTTCCTCCTCCTCCCTCCTCCTCCTTTTATCCTGTTAGTCTTAAGAAAAGAATATTTTTATTTTTCCTTTACAAGGTGAAACCTTTTCTTTTGCTGCAAAAAAAAAAAAGTGTTATGAGTGTTGAGACTGAGTGCAGGATGCCAGTAGATGCATTATTTTGAGTGAGAATCAGTGATGATAATGCATATTCTTGGGGGCGGGGAGCAGTAATCTCACAGAGCTGTGTTTCTGCAGCAATACCGTCGAATAGACAAGCAAACGTGCAGCTGTGACAGTCTCCAAAGACACTGAGTTGAGGTGACAAAAAATGTGGCCCGCAAGAGTTGAAAATAGTCTTGTACATAGAAGTCTGAAGGAGAAACAATATTCCAGCAGACACAACTATCAAGACACATATGTGTATTTCCACGATTCCCTCTTGTAGTTAAACACACCTTGAGACTTTTCAAAGCATGGTCAGATGAAATCAAATGATCTTGAAACAAGTTTTGTTTTTCTTAATAGTTAAATTGGGGGATCCTGTGGAACAGTGAGAAGGATTATAGGGGCCAGAGGGGTCAAGGACACCACAAAAAAACCCCACAGAATCAACTAACCTGGGCAAATAGGGACTCACAGAGATTGAATTGACAATCAGTGAGCCAGCACGGGACTGACGTAGGCCCTCTGTATATATGTGACAGTTTTGTAGCTTGGTCTTCATGTGGGACTCCTAACAGTGGGAGCAGGGGCTGACTCTTTTGCTGGCTTTTGTGACCTTTTCCCTCATACTGGGTCACCTTGTATGAGCCTTGATACAAGGGGAGGTGCCTAGTCTTATTGCAACTTGATATGCCGTGTTTGGTTGATATTCATGGGAGGGCTGCCTTTTTCTGAATAGAAGCTGAGGAGGAGTGGATGTCAGGGGGGTCAAGAGGGAGGTGGTGGGGAGGGACTAGGAGGAGAGGAGAGAAGGAAAATTGCAGTTGGGATGCAAAAAAAATAATAATTAAAAATCATTAAAAATTTCTTCTTTGACAAATTTATACATAATGCAATACATTACTCTCCCTCCTCTATTTCCCTTCCACCCTGTAACTCTATCCTCTACAGGTTCTGTTTCCATATTAATGTGTTTTTGTTTTGTTTTATGACCAATTCTGAGTGACCACAGGTATGAAATTATCTGGTAGAGCCTGGTGGGCATACCAGGCAGGTACACATCTGGAGATGATGACCTATTCTCTCAGAATCCTTCCTTTAACAACCAATAATTCAGTAGGGAGGGATAGGGTGCTATGAGCCTTTCCACCATCTATGACTGATGGTTGACAGGTCAAGTCTTGTGCATGTCTAGGTGGAGGAAGTAAATCATTTGGGGAATGACTTTGAGCAGTATATCTTGTCTCCAGCCTCTCCTCCCCCTCCTTCTCCTCCTCCTTCTCCTCTTTCTACTAGTCTGCCATATACTGAGAACCTCTGCTCATCACAAAGCTTTCTGTGATGATGTATTGCCTGGTTACGGACCCAGAAGTACAACATCAAGTGACCATGAATGGGTATCTAGAATTGAGCCAAAATGAATCTTTCATCTTTGTAAGTTGTTCATATCAAAGATGTTTTTTTGGATAACAATGCGAAAATAGCTACCCACCTCATGCTTTCCACACTAATTTACACACCACAAAACAGTTTGTGAGGTGTTCCATTTTCTTCCTATTTTTACCTGTTGTCGTCACCATGTCCACGAGAGTGAAGTCGTATCTCACTATGGTTTCAGTTTGCAGTCTTCTGAGGGTTGGTGATGGTGAGCACTTTCCATACAAATGTCTGATCATTTTTGTGTCTTCCTTTGAGAATTATCTATCTGGTTTAATGCCTATTTTTAAATCAAATTCTTCATTCTTCCTATTGGGTTGTTTCAGTTCCTTACATTTTCTAGTTATTAACCCCTTACATGACAGAGGATCTGGAAAATTTTTCTCATATTTAATAGGTTATTTCTTTGGTCTGTTTGGTTTGTTGATTGCTTACAGTTTGCTACACACAAGCAGTTCACTTTGGTGTTTCAATTGTTCTATTTGTTTTTGTTTTCTATGTTTGGGACAAATTCTTGCCCAAGCTAATATCTTCAAGAATTTTGCTTATGTTTTCTTCTAGGATTTCTAAACTTATAGGTCTTACTTTTAAGTCTTCTATCAATTAAAATTTTGTTTTTGCATTTGTGCGTGTGTGTGTGTGTGTGTGTGTGTGTGTGTGTGTGTGTGTGCTAATCAGAAGACAATTTATAGAAGTCAAGTCTTTTCCTTTATTCACCATGTGGGACCTGAGAATTGTCCGTACTCAATGAGTAATCCCACCTCATTGGATTTTTAAAAAATCAAATTTGAGCTGCTTTCTGTGTATGGTGAGAGGTGAGAGTTTAATTTCGCTTTTCAGCATGCGAACACCCAGTTTTCCCAGCACCATTATTGAAGAGACTATAATTTCCAGAGGGGATTTTCAGCACCATTGTCAATGGTCAGCTGGATTCATGCTTGTTTGGTTTACTTCCAGGCTTTTTACTCTGTTCCACCGGATTCTGTGTCATTTTTCTGCCAAAATCAGGTTTCAATTACTTAAACGGTTTTGTAGTACATGATGAAGACAATACAATGCCCCTTGCTTTGCTCATTTTTGCTCAAGATTGCTTTGTAAATTCAATCTTTTGTTTGTTTCAGAATGATCCCTGTTTCTATGAATAATGTTAGTAGTATTTTGATAGCAATTGCATTAAGTCTGTGGAAGACTTTGGGTGTTATGGAAATTTTACCAGTATTGTTTCTTATGATCCACAAACATGAGTTATCTTCTCATTTGTGTGTTTGTATATCCCCTTGACATTCTCTCATTGGTGTCTTATAGTTTTGCTATAGAAAGCACTCATTTTCTCTCTGAAGTTTATTACTAGGTATTTTATTGTTTGTAGATATTCTAATGAGACCATGTTCTTGATGTTCTTTTTCTGATAAGTAGCTACTACTGTATAGACATACTACTGATTTCTGTATGCTGGTTTTGTGTCCTGAAAATTTGCTGGGTTAATTTATTAGTTCTAATGTATTTTGTTGATTTGGGGGTTTTCCATAGGTAAAATGTAATCAGTGGCAACTGGGGCTTCCTTTCTTTTTTTTTCAAATGTGGATGTCATTTCTTTCTTTTGCACTTTCTTTTCCTCATTGCTCTGGATAGCATTCCTAGTGTTATACTGGATAAAAATGACAAGATCATTGTCTTTGTCTTGCTCCAGGTTTTAGACACAAAACATTCAGCTTTTCTTGCCTCAATATAATAGTCACAGTGGGATTATTACGTGGTTATTACAGTTAGGTACCTTTCTTCAGTAGCTTATTATCTCAGTATTTTTACCATGACGGAATGTTGAATTCAATCAAATACTTTTTCTGTACTCACTGAAATGATGATATAGTTTTACCCTTCATTCTGTTCATGTAATAGAATTGCTTGTGTAAAGTGATCGCTGCACATTGGACAGGAATTTCACTTGACTGTGGTAAATAATCTTTTTTGGTGTGCTGTTGACTTGGTTGCTAGTGTTTTGTTGAGTTTTTTTATCTCTGCTAATCAGGAATATTGGCCCATATTTTCCTTTGTCTGGTTTTAATTTGTTGCTTTTGTGTGTAGATCTAGTTTTGTATCAGTATTGCTGGCCTCATCAAATGAATCTGGAAGAGTTTCTCTCTTAAAAATCTCTTAGGACAATCAGAAAAGAACTAAATATGCGATAAAATCCAATGGTTGGGTCATGTGGTCCCAGACTCTTCTTTAATGGCTGATTCTTTTTAAAAACAGTAGCTTTTAATTTCATCATTTATTTGATGGAGATGGATTTTGCTGTGGAATAGTGTTTTAAGATGTGTTATATTTGTTTATGTTGTGGAACATTTGTTTCATGATGCAAAGACGTGTTGCATTCTTTTATGTTTTATTTGTTTAACCCTGTGAAGTGTGTTACTTTGGCGGTCTAAAACACCTGATTGTTCTAGTAAAGAACTGAACGGCCAATAGCAAGACAGGAGAAAGGATAGGCAGGGCTGTCAGGCAGAGAGAATAAATAGGAGGAGAAATCTGGGAGAAGGGGGAGGAACAAGAAGAGAAGGAGAGGAGGATTTCAGGGGCCAGCCACCCAGCTACACAGCAAACCAGAGTAAGAAGTAAAGAAAGGTATATTGAAAAAGATAAAAGCCCAGAGACAAAAGGTAGATGGAATAATTTAAGTTAAGAAGCTGCCTAGAAACAAGCCAAGCTAAGTCCTGGCATTTATAAGAAATAATAAGTCTCCATGTGTATTTATTTGGAAGCTAGGTGGCAGGCCCCCAAAAGAACAAAGAGCAAAGTGTAAAAACAACCAACAATAAATTTCATACTAGGAATACTAATACTACCATATAAACTCTTCAGAGAATTGATAAGAATTTACATGTTTAGAAGTCTTAAGCAACGGAATGTTCTGCTATACGCTTCTTTCTTGTCCCCTTTCTTTGCTAACAGGCAATGTTATGGAATGTAAATATGATTAGGAAAAGAAATTAAAAAGTATGTTTAAATTTGATGCTTAGTTGGAATCTCAAATTCTATCTACTACAATAATTTTAATTCAGTGCCTCTTTGGGAAGATACATATATAACATCAATATCTAACTATTTATAAAAAGCATAAGGGAAACTGACACAAAGAACTAGTTTTCTTTTTCAAAGAAAGATGAATTCTTTCAAGCTTCAAGGGCATGACTTATACATAAAAAAACTTATAATAACACATTGTTGACTTATTATCACCATGGTTATTTGCTACTTTTCATTTTAAAAATAAAAGCTATTTAGATAGCCTTTATTTTTTGCAAAGAAATAAAGCATGGAAGTAATGGCCAAATACTTGAGTAAAATAATGCTAATTAATTTGTGTCACTAATCTAGGTCATACTGAAGATGTTTGACAAGCAAGTAGTGACTAAAGATTATGGGTTTAAAAGTAACATTTACCAACTTACGAACCTAAACACTTTGGCCTAGACCTTAGCATGAAAAATACTTTAAAGTTAACTGCTCTCATTGGCAGTGGTAGTGAAATACTCTAGTGGCATCTCCATCTGCATCTGGACTCCAGCTTTCATATCACATTTGAAAAATAGATCACTTTCCCTAATGCAATATGAACCAGTTCTTGATGATATTAGATGAGGTCATTTTATTTTTCTTTAGGCAAAAAACAAAAGAAAGTTTTGGTGAGTTGAGGTGGGAAGAGTACACAGACTTGCTTCACATTTTACGTTGCTGTAGTCCATGACACTTCCTGTCTGCCTTTCCCCACTCCTCACCTGGGCCTCCTTCACAAACAGTTTGTGACAAGGACAGACACAGGCACACACCAGCATTCTGGGGTGAAGATACACGTATTGCTAACTTGGTCTACATGGCAAGTTTTCAGAACAGTCGTGACTGCATAGTGAGCCTCTGTTTCAAAACAAAAACAAATGCATTTTATTATCACAGGATCAATTAAGTATTTTGGAATCTTCTGGCTCCAAATATACACTAATATTTAGTCATATTAGGGCTTGACCACTTGCAGAGAAAGGAAAAAAATATAAATAAATTTAATGTGCTTGCCTTGGAAAAACATTTTTTAAAAAAGGGATACAGATTTTTTTCTACTATGTTTTGATACTAAAACTGATTGGAACAAAGTTAAATTATTGATCCCACAGCAATAATACCTTCCTGAGACTCTTGAGAAGTGTGAGAAAGCTTTAGAACTTGTCTTAATTAAAGTCTTCCATTTGCAAACATAAAGACTCACATGAACACAGCACTTTCATGCTTAGCAGTTTGCATCAGTTGGATGGCCAGAAACCAATACATTCCCTCATGATTTAAAAAAAAAATATTAACTGTAAGGTGAATTTGTATTTACTGCTAAGTAGTATTATTAATTAGACCTAGGATATTTTCTTAATGAGAGCTTCACCATCTACGTAGAAGCTGAGAATTGCCACTTAAAGTCTCCAGCTTGCTAAAGTGTACTGAATGAAACTTAATCATAGAGACAAGAACACCTGTCTTTCCAGCATGTCTTTGTGTCATCATTCTGGTCTTTCAGACTCCCATGAGAATATCCTGTGAGGTTCTCCTTATGAAGTTCTACCACATCAGCAGCTCCAGACTCTTCTACATCCTTCCTGAAAACACAGGAACCCCATGGTCAATTTACAAGAGTGACCTCTGCTCTGATTTTCTAAATTAGGTTCTTATCTCACTAGCTTGACGGAATAGCCACCAGAGCCCATTTAATGAGGAAGGATTTATTTTGGCTCATGGCTTGAAGGGATCATGGCAAGGAAGGAATGGAGGTGAAAGGCTCCGAGCCAGCAGGAACACGCCCAGGACTCCTCACTTCCTCCTGTCTTGGCAGAACAGGAAGAAAATGTGACAGGGACAGGAAGTAGGCTGACATGCAAACTTCAAGTTCAATAACCTTGCAACTTCCCTTTCTCCAGCTAGACTGTACATTCCAAAGGTTACACAACTTTCCAAAAATTTCACCTCTAGCTGGAAAACTCGTGTTAAAACATATGGACCTGTGAGGGACGTTTCTGTTTCAAATCATATAAGTGTCCACAGTAACATGAAGCAATGGTTGTCAAATATTTATATATATATATATATTATTAATATTATCATATATAATTGAAACCTAAAATTGCCATATTCTCAACTAATTATGTGTTATTCAACTCTTCTGAACTAGGTGTAGCTTGCCCTTGAGGCTTACAGTTAGTCATTGTACTGGAATCTTTGAGTTGTTCTGAGAAAAGAAAGAATATATCCCTCCCCCCCACTTCCATCTATGACCTGAATTAGATTATAGGACACTCTTCTTGAAGGTTAAGCAATCAGATCAAGGCAGATCCTATGAGAAACCAGACACTTGCAAGCCTTAAGAAGTTAGAATGAAGGCTGATGTCAGGACTCCTTACTCCCTAAGCTACAAGGAGCTTCATGTGTGTCCTAGTTAGCAATAATTGGCAACTTAACACAGCTTGGAATCACTTGAAAGAAAGCCTTGAGCAATTGTCTTTATCATGTTAGTTTGCGGACAGGTCTGTGAGGGATTGTCTTGACTGTCTTAATTGACCTGGGAGGGCCCAGGCTATTGTGGGTGATGCCCTTTCTTGGGCAGGTGGTCCTAGGCTGAATAAGAAAGCTAGCTGAGCATGAGTTTGTGAAGGAGCCAGCAAGCAGCATGCTTCCATGACTCCTGGTTTCAATTCTGTCTTGAGTGCCTGCTCTGACTTTCTTCAGTGATCCACTGTGACCTGGAGTGGAAGCCAAACAAAACTTGCCCTGATAAGGGGTTTTTGGTCAGTACGTTTTACCACAGCAACAAAATGAAAACTAAAGCAATCATGGATTCAATCTAATCAAATCAAGGTTGGGGAATAGGGAAGATGTTATTGGTCCAATATTACACAGCAATGAAAACCAATGGGCAGGAAGCCAAATCACTTGTGTGATGCTGGGAATGAGGGCATAGCAGAGCCTTCAGTGGCGTGTTCGTCTGTCTTGACTTTCTTCAGTTCTCTGCACTTAGAAAAGGCTGAACAGCAACACCACTGTGTTGTGATGTGAGACCCTACTAGTTTATAACTCACTAAGCTTCACGTGCACATGGAGGTTCTAGTCTATTAGTGGATTACATTGCAGGGTGTAACACAAAGGATATTTTGCTTATAATAAAATAGCATTTAAAAAGAATTCAGCTTTTTGATTTTCAGTTTTTCAAATTGAAATATCACACAGGCCTCTCATTGAGGTTTTTTTTTGTATTGTATTAATTGGCACTAGTCAACGCAACATTTTATCATTCTTTTCTTAAGTAAGATGGAAAACTATGCCTGAAATCCTTTTGTTCTTACGTAAGGACTTATACACCTACCATATTGTTCCACAGTAACATTCATAGTACTAATTTTTTTCATTGTGAGCTTTGCTTTTTTCTAGTCTAGATGGAAAGTGATATTTTTTTCTGCTCAAACCTGCTGTGGTGCTTAGGGTAGAGGGAACCACACAGCTGTGAATGTGGTTTTCCTTTCACTTTCTGTATGCATATAGACACAGGCACAGTCACACACATATAGAGAGAGACAGACAGACACATACAGAGACAGACAAAGACACACACACACACACACACACACACACACGTATAAAACACATGTTGAAAACCACTGAATCGAGATCCTAATTAGCCTTATTAAATAAAAACCCAGAGTCAGATATCAAGGGTGAAAGCTGGAAGATCAGAGAAGCAGAGCAGCCAGCCACTGGAGATTTCTTACCTATATAAAATCTCAGACCCAGTGGTGGGATTCTGTCTCTACGAATCCTCAGACGGAATGGAGGGGCCAAGATCTTGTCTCCACCCACTTTATATTCCTGTCTCTCCCTCCCTAGTGCTGGAATTAAAGGCGTGTACCACCACCACTAGGCTCTGTTTCTCTTTTAGACTGGTTCAATCTCGTGTAGCCCAGGGTGGACTTGAACTCCTGATCTTCCTGCTTCCTTCTCCCAAGTGGTGGGATGAAAGGTGTGTGCCACCACTGCCTGGCCTCTATGGTTAACTAGTGGCTAGCTCTGCTCTCTGACCTCCAAGCAAGCTTTATTTGTCAGAAGACAAACAAAATATGCAACACCACTGATAATTTGTAGTAAATTACAATTTATCTGGAATTCTCTATGAAAGTACAGGAAGATGAATGTTTTGCCCACAAACTTACAAGACGGAGCAGAGCCTCTTTGACAGAGAAAATAGAACCGATGTCTTTTTCCTGTGCTTAGTTAGGACACTGTTTAGTTACCAGCAGCCATAGGACATCCAGCAACAACAGAGATATAGTTCTCTTCCACATCACTGATAAAACATTGCGCAATTACACGTGGTTGTGTGACTTTGTTCTCTTCTAACAATTTGACGATATCCAAGTTTCAAGTTACATAATTCGTGATCATAAGCTTCAGTAATACAGTGTATAAAATTTGATGCATGACTGTGTTTTAAGTATGGCTGACAGGGAGGCTGATGTAAAAGGTCTATTTTCCCTGTACTTTGTTAGTGTCTAAAGCCCTTGGCCAGTTTCTGGACTCCACTTTATGTCAGAACTCCCTTAGATGTTCTTTTATGATAAGGAAAGAACAGCTTCATGTCCGCAATAACACTCAAGGGCTGAAATGACTGCATGCTGGTTTGGGGAAGAGTCAAAGGGCTTTGTTATAGTGAAAAGAAAATGATCATTAGCAACAGCAACTTTGTTGCCCTGGTAACTGTTCCTAAGGTCAAAGTGAACCCTTTCTGGGTTAAATAACATGTGGGATCGGAGTCCAAACAATGTGACTCAGAACAGCAATGTAGTAGTTAGGCAGAGAAAAACAGGGATTTTCATTCAAATGGTAGCTGGGTCAGATTTAAAGAGCAATCTGTAAGCAGAACTTTTACATAGCTTATCTTTTGTTTTCATAGGGGGACTGTATGTGAAGGCTGCATTTTTCTTGTTGCATTATCTCTATGGTAATTGCATACATAGCCATCTAAACAGAATCTTTTGAGAGTGACATTGGTATTTTTTGACATTTTGACATTTTCTATATTTAGTTTGTGCACATGTCAGGGTGGTGGCACATGCATACCACAGCCTGTGAAGGTCAGAGGACAATAGCAATAGTTGGTCCCCTTCTTCTGCCATGTGAGTCCCAGGGATCAAATTTAGGAATTCCAATTGGTGGCAAGTACCTTTACCCATTAAGTCACCTTGTTGGTATTGTGGATGCTTTTATTATTATGAACAACTGGAATAAGTAAAAACATAAGAGGGACACAAGAAAGCATGGCCACCCTAAGAGTATATTCATGGTGAAGAAAAGATTCTATAACTATGGGATAAAGTCACTATGCAACTCTCGCATTAACTTCTACTTATAAACAGCACAACCTGAAAAAGAGTCAGTTTAATTGGCAAATTTGATCAACAAGAGATTTGTTGCCTGGAAGAAAGACGGTCAAGCTTCAAGTGAGTTTCACTCACAATGCTTTAAAATTCTTGTTTTACAGGCAATAATATAGTGTAGTTAAAATCTCAGATGGCCTCTCATGTATGAATATGCAAATGTGACATGAAACATTGGTGTAAATACAGGCCTGTCAATAGACTGCATCCAGGATCCAGTTTTTGTAGGAGCCCCTTGCCAAACAAGATGGCAATTCCAGTAAAACTGTACATGGGAGTCCGTCCCCACATGGAAATTCCAGCGTGTTTTTGTTTTGGGCATGGATGTTTATAATGGACATGTGGTCTAGAGAGTAAAGTAGTCACAAGTCATAACATGGATTAATTCTTCAGGAAAGAGATATTTTTGTTGAAATAATAGATTATGTATGTAAGCACAAAGGACTAGTACAAATTTATTTATTCCCCCATATTGTGCACTTCAGTTTTTTTAAAAATATAATGTAGTGTAGCAAATATCTCAGATGAATATGAAACTGTGGCATTTTACTAAAGTGTAAAATATTCCAAAACAGGCTTGTCTGAGCCAGAGTATAATTGGCAAATACATAGTTTTTCTCACACTCTAATTAAATAAACTAGTGAAGCTAAGCCAGTTGTACGGAGTGGTTCAGTAGGATTTCATCTACACATTGCAAGTCTACAATAAGTCTCTAGGTTTCACGGAGCACTGAAAAGAATGTGGAAATAACCAGGAGTCCTTGCTTAGGTGTGGTCAGTCTTATACAGTCTGTGGTTTGGTTAAACCTTTCTAGACTGTAAAAATGGAAGAACTAGGAGAGTATACCTTAGGTTGTATCTTAGTCTGGTGCTCTCTGTTTCCATCTCAGTGATTCAAATCATCCAACCCATTTGCTGTCATCTGGCTATCAACATCTAGAAGGCCTCTGGACATCAATGCATCAGAGAACGTCTTTAATTTGAAAGGCACTTACACTAGCAAAGGAATATTTGGAGAAAAGACCTTGCTATGACTGTGATCTCCTTTGGATGGTGAATCCAAAGATATTAAACTCATAGACATAGAAAGTAAGAAGGTATTTATGAGGCTACTTGAGGTGTGAGTGAGGACAGGGGAGACACTGGTGACCAGGCATCAAGTTACAGTTGGAGCAGGAGTAAGTTCTGGTTGACCGTGACAATAAGAGTTCATTGAGCATTTCAAACAGCCCAGAGAAGAGTTTGCTTTCCATACACCCTCAAAAGATATGTATTTGCTAAATAGCTCGTGCTGTTCATTCTGTGAATACACATGCATAAAAGCATTGCATTGTACTCTATAAATATATATATATAGTTCTGACTGGTCAACAAACTTGAGGGTGGCAGATGATTCAGAGAGTAAAATGCTTTCAGAACAAACAACAGGACCTGAGTTAAGGTCCTTAGCACCCACACATAAAAACTGGGTATAGTGGAACATGACAGACTGTAATCCTAACTCTATAGGAACAGGGGCAGGAGGATCCTTGAGTCTTGCTCATTGGACAGTCTAGTGAATCAGTGACCTCCAGGGTCAGTGAGAGATCTTGTCTCAATGAACAAACAGACAGAGAGTGGTTGAAGAAGACACTGGATATCTCCACTCATGCATACACATGTATACTTCCTCCCCTCCACACAAACACACCCTTGTATGCAAACATGCACACACAATAATAATAATAGTGATACTTGGAAAATAATTTTGGTGGGAATTTGGACCTGCAAGGTGTGGCTTTTCCATTGCTTCTGCTTAAATATCTTCCTGTTGGCCATGGCAGCATGCCGAGGCATCTCTGGGTAGCTTGCTTGAGTATGCTGCATTTTTATTTTCTACTTTTCTGTGAGAAAATATTCAAGGTTGTCTCATAAGGAGTTGTTTTCTGGAGAAGTTTGGAGTAAATTTCTGGCTTTCTCCTGTTCTTTTCCAGGCGCTTGTGCCAGGTGCAAGTGAGATTCCATATGTTGTGTGGCATTTAAGAGAAGCTGCTCCTGCTTTTCTTTCACTACCGAACTACCTGATTTTACATGTTCCAAAAAATGTCTACCTAAAAAAGTAGCTGCAAAATAGATTACAAAATTATTTTGGCATAATTTGCTGAAGAAAAATGAGTGGTATTTACCAACATTTTATTGTACTATTACACAAAAGAGAAGGAAGCTAATGACTTTGCTAGCTAGTACTGTACCACTTAAAGCAACCGAGTAAATAGAGAATGTGTGCATATGTGTGCAGGCATGTGTGTGCATGTGTGTGTTCCTTTGTCTTACAAGAAATATCTTCTAGAATGAATAGACACACATGTCTGTGTGCTCTCTAAGACATTACATTTTCTCTGTAACATTTCAAGTTATAGTCACTATTTCAAATTTATAATATGCTATCATGGAAATTATAAATTCATGTACTCTGGGCTTTGTGATCGGATCTTTTAAAGGCATTATGTCTCCATAAAAATTCCAGCACGTTCCTGTGGCCCACCATGCAGACAATGTGAGCAGTGTAAGCAGGAGCACATTCCTCTTCACCGAGGTTTCACTTTTGTTAAATTCAAAAGTGATAGAATTTAATTTAATGAGTGTTTCATGATTATGAGCAGAACATTGACCTCAGCATACATACCCTGCTAATGGGGGCCTCCATCTCTCCTTAAAATTAAACCTCCCTAGATGGAATTCTAGCAACTCGGTCCAATAAAAAGTCTGCATATAATTAATTTGAACCCTGTGGATCATGATGCACAGGGCTTGGCGATCTAAATCACCCCATAAAATGACATGTTAACTGTCTCTCAGCAACAAATCACGCAGAATCACTTGCAAGTAGGATCAGGCTCTGTGAGTCTTGTTGGATACATTTTCAAAACATCTTACTTTTCAATTCAGACAGTGCCGTGCAAGACATTGTACGTACTCCTGCCCAAAGAAGAAAAGTAAATATCCGTATTATCACAAACAGAAATTTAATCATTCAGATACAGTTTGTTATTTTTAAAGGAACAATCCAGGCAATGTCTCACTTTTAGAGACGTGCTTCTGATTTTTGACCCTGCATTTAAAATAAAAGAGACACCCTATGACCTGATGAAAACGCAGCTCCTGGCACAGGACTATTCCAAAGCAATGCTGACAACTACCGAGAATGTGTGCAAACACCCAACTTTACTTGGTATATACCCCATTGACTGCACTAATGCTTTAAATCACAACTGTCTTGATGGGGCCCAAATACCGCAACTTAAATCTAATGTGTTGTATTTTTAAAAGGCATGCCATTTGTTGCAAAACATCGTACTTTATCACCCTTTCAGCAAATGCCATTGCTGCAACATTATAATTTGACGGCCAGGATTCTGTCAGCCCAGAGTGGAGCCTACCTTGCTTAGCAACATTGTACTGGTCCCATCTGCTGATGTGACATCAAGACAAAAGAATGAGAACACGCAGAGCGAGCATCATATAGATAGACATATTAAAGATTAAGATCTGTCATTTAGAAGTAGACTCTTGAATCATGAGTTACTGTGAAAGGAAGAATATTTAATGTGACTTAGGAAAACTGATTTCCCAGTTTACTCAGTTAGGAGGACCAGAGGAAATGCAGACATTGAAGTACATCATCATCTGATCTTAAGTGTGAAATGAGATCACAGTCCAGAGTGATTGATAGAGACCAGAAACACAGGAGGTTTTTGCGTGTAAAAATTATCACACAGATAAAAGAGTAAACAGCAAATGTGGGAAGACACAGTAGTTTATATACAGTATCTTAAAAATCTCAAAACATCCAGTTGAAAACAAGGCAGAAATGACCGAAGGTCATTTCCAAATTTAAAGTATGGGTTGAATACATTAGAGAAAAATTGTTCAGCATCACTTTTCTTTCCCAGTGCATCTCCTATTTCAGGAAGCCATTGATAGTAGCTCTCACACCCATTCACTGCACTGCAACAAGCCTATACTGCACATATTTGTTTGCAAGTGTTGTAACCCCACATCCCACCCATGTGCTCACAATCAACTGTGGGGTTAGTGAAGTAGCTAAGTGCAAAGCAAAATGAACTAACAGCAACAAAGGGAGGCAGACCCGGAGTATTGACAGGTTGACTGATATGAATAACCACACTAACACACACAAATTAAATTTCTCTGGCTGTAGCACAGAAAACATGATTCTGTACCATGCCTTAGGGGCTTTGGAATAGCTTGTTGTATTTTAGTCACAAAGGAAACCTTAATACATACCAAACATAAAAATCTACATAAAAATAAACTGAACAAAATTGGACACACAATTGGAAGAAAAAAAAAAGACAATTTAGCTGGATGTGGGTCGGTCTTACTTTTAATCCCAGTACTGAAGAGGATGGGGCAGGAGGATTGCTGAAGTCTGAGGCCAGCTTAGATGGGCTAGTGAGTGAAACCTTGTCTCTAATCCCCTTTCCCTAAAAAAAAAAAAAACCCTTCCCCAAACAAACAAACAAACAACAAAACCCAAACATCAAACAAAAGCAGCACACTCAAGAAAAGGAAAAACCAAAAGGAAGAACACGTATGACTCAGATACCTAGAAATTTAGAACATTGAAAAGAAAATTTATGAAGAATTTTGAGTATTCGAGCAAAAGCTATGTATTATTAAACACATTACCATGAAAAAAGTAAAGTTGAAACCACATGAAACCGGGCTGAGGGTATAACTCAGTGGTAGGTACACATCCAAGGATCTGAGTTCAATCCTAGCACCCAAACCAAACTAAACCAAACCCAAACAGATGGGTCTTAATGAGATACTGCCCAAGATTTACAGCAAGCCTATAATTGAAAACAAATTAAAGGGAGAGAAACTCAAAACAATTCCACTGAAATCAGGAACAAGGCAAGGCTGTCCACTCTTTTTATATCTATTCAGTTTAGTACTTGAAGTTCTAGCAGGAGCAATAAGATAACTGAAGGAGATCAAGGGGACACAAATTAGAAAGGAAGAAGTTGAAGTATCATTATTTGCAGATGATACAGTAGTATATATAAGTGACTCTAAAATATCTGCTAGGGGATTTCTACAGCTGATAATGCTTTCAACAAAGTGGCTGGATACAAGATTAACTAAAAAAAAAATCAGTAGCCCTTCTATATATAAATGACAAATAGAATGAGAAAGAAATCAGGGAAAAAACACCCTTCACAGTAGCCTCAAATAATATAAAATATTCTGGGGTAACTTACCAAGCAAGTGAAATACTTGTTGATAAAACCTTCAAGTCTTTGAAAAAGAAATTGAAGAAGATATCAGAAGATGGCAAGATCTCCCATGCTCATAGATCTGTAATATTTACATAGTAAAAATGGCCATCCTACCAACAGCAATCTACCAATTGAACACAATGCCCATCAAAATCCCAACACAATTTCTTACAGACCTTGAAAGGACAATTCTCAACTTCATATGGAAGAACAAAAAAACTCAAGAACTGCTGAACATATCACCACCCCTGATTTCATGTTGTACTACAGAGTAATAAAAACCACGTGGTATTGGTATAAAAACAGACAGGTTGGTCAATGGAATCGAATTAAAGAACTAGACATAAATGCACATACCTATGGACACCTGATTTTTGATAAAGAAGCCATAAATACACACTGGAGAAAAGAAAGCATCTTTAACAAATGATGCTGGTCAAATGGCATGTCTGTATGGAGAAGAATGCAAACATATTCACACTTGTCTATCACTCTGCACAAAACTCAAGTCCAAGTGGATCAAAGACCTCAATATAAAACAAGACACACTGAAACTGGTAGAAGAGAAAGTGGGGAACAGTCCTGAGCACGTTGGCACAGGATACAACTTTCTAAACACAGCACTGATAGTGCTAGGATTAAGATCAACAATTTACAAATGGGACCTCATGAAACTGAGAAGTTTCTGTAAGGTAAAGGACACCATCCATAGGACAAAACAGCAGCCTACAGAATGGGAAAATACTTTTACTAATTCCACATCTGGTAGAGGACTAATCTCCAAAATATATGAAGAACTCAAGAAACTAGATTTAAACAAGAGCAGCAACAACAACAACAACAACAACTAATCTAATTAAAGAATGGGGCACAGATCTAAACAAAGAATCTCAAATGGCTGAGAAACAGTTAAAAGAAATGTTCAACATCCTTAGCCATCAGGGAAATGCAAATCAAAACGACTCTGAGATTCCATCTTATACCTGTCAGAATAGTAAGATCAATAACACAAGTGACAGTTCATGCTGGCAAAGATGTGGAGCAAGGGGAACACTCCTCCATTTATGGTGGGAGTGCAAACTTGTACATATTGATTTTGGAAATCAATATGGCAGTACTCAGAAAATTGGGAATCAATCTACCTCAAGACCAGCTATACTATTCTTGGGCAAAGGATGCTTTATGCTACCACAAGGACATTTTAATAACTATGTTCATTGTGGCTTTATTCATAATAGCGAGGAACTTGAAACAACCTAGATGTCCCTCAATCAAAAACTAGATGAAGAAAATGTGGTATATTTACACAATGGAGTATTACTCAGTTGTTAAACAAAACAAAACAAAACAAAACATCTCATCATGAAATTTGCACGTAAATTGATGCAACTAGAAATAAACCATCTTAACTGAGGTCACCAAGACCCAGAAAGACAAACATAGAGTATGTACTAACTTATGACTGAATATTAGCTGTTAAGTAAATGATAATAAAGCTACAATCCACACACCCAGAGAGGTTAGGTAAAGCAGAGGGCTCTAGAGGGGATGCATGGTCCTCCTTGTGAAGAGGAAATAGAATGAATGTCAAAGGTGGACTGGGGGCAGGTGGGGACAAGAGTGGGAGGGATCAGGTGGGGGTGATGGGACAGATTCAGAGAGTGTAGGGAGAGACAGCTGGAATTGGGGGGAGGGGAAACTGTGGTCGGGATGTATTGTATGAGAGAAGAATCTATTTTCTTTTTCTTTTTTTTCTGAGACAGGGTTCTATTTTCAATAAAAATTTAAAAAAGAATAAAACATATAGATGAGGCTGCTCTTGATTATTTTTCTGAAGTAACTCAGTGTTAGAATCACTTATTTTATATCTTCTAAAAGCATAATTTTAATAAGGAAACTTACTCATAAAAAAAGAACTGTTTTGTTCAGAATCTATAGTGATTTCACGGGGTTGAGATCATTTGCAGCTTTCATGGAGAGCCTCCTGAACGACAGGAAGCTTAAACCTACTTTCTAGGAACTTATTCTTATTATTTGGTAGGAAATTGGTTTGGTTAAGAGATATGTTGGGAAGGAGTCCCGTGAAATTCTGCTTTCTGGATGTAACATGGATGATGTATTGATGAACACATGGTAGCTATGGCTACCTACACAAGATCTGCACACACAAAAAATAAAACATGGAAGTGGGAAAGAGACTGGTTGAGAAGAAGGCATCAGTAGGAGGAGAGAGGGATAAGGAAGGGTAACAAGGTACCTGTGAATATGTTTACAGTAGATTGTATATATGCATATATTAAATTGTCAAAATTATTTAAAATTATCTGTAATATATAGTAAGATTTTATATATGTATATACATACACACACACACACACACATATATATATATATCACATTTTTAGTATAGAGTGCCCTAGTACTATCTTATGCAATGTTTAATCTCACAGTCAGGCTGCTGTGGTAGCACATACTCATAATCTTAGCTCTTGGGAAGCTGAATCAGGAGGATCATGGGATGCATGGTGAGAACTTGTCTTTACAAATCACGTTAAAAATCTCCCAATAATTACATCACAAGCAATACAAAGAAACAACCTAAAAATAACTTAATGGTGTATTTATTTTACCCAACATTTAACATTAACACTCTATATCTATATGCATATCAATATCTGTAGAAAACACCATTTTATCATTACTATGATACTTTAAGATTTAGGCATTTTACATTTTTTATTGTATGGCATCACATCTTGAAACCTGCTGTACATTACAAACTTACAGCACAGCTTTCTCCTTTTGGATCAGCCACACTTCCAGTGCTCAACAGCTGTATATGGCTGATGGCTGCCTTGTTGGGCAGCCGAGTTCTGGAAGATGAAGACTGGGAAAACATTTTCCCATTGCTGAGGTGGCTTCTCCTGATATGAATGACATCTACAGCTTTGTTTCGTGATGCTGTGGAAACAAAGACTTCCAGATCTAGGCCTGGGAGCTCAGGCATATGCTCTTGTAGTCAAGGTTTTACAGCAATGGTATCCACTCCTATCTTAATTATATCAAATCTTGATACTTTGTGAGTCAGTTTTGTTGTGGTTTACTGGGGTCCCTCCTGGACCGGAATCAAGGCTACTTTAGGCCCCCAACGGTGTTTCTAAGCATCTAGTCTAAGCAAGCTTCTCTTTGCTTAAAACAGAATGTCCTTTGTTTCCTGCAATGGAAATCCAAAAGTTTACAACATTACCACAAAGTTTCCCATTCCTACAGAAATGGAACTCAGGATTCAAATGAGCTTATTATAAAGAAGGAATTTATAAAAAGATTATTTAAGTATAAAAATAGTTTGGCTAGTCTAATGAATTAAAAACTCAAATCCTGAATAGAATAGGGCAAAAGTAAACATATCGAAACACTATATGTGCACATAAATCTTCATAAATCAGAACATTCGGGTAAAAAAAATGGAATGAAGACTATGACTTTTTAAGAAAAATGAAATGATCAAAATGAACAAATTTGATTCAAGATGTAGAGAAAATGCAAATATTTATAAAAACGAAGCCCCTGAGATCACAGAGCATCATCTTTGTATAATAAAGAAGTTTCACTGATAGAGAGGTCATTGTCTTCAGAGTCCCCCAACTCAGAAGTGTAAGACTTTTAAACAGAGGTGATGTTAGAGTTTATGTTGGCTGTACTCCATACTGCTTCCCTCAACAGTTAGTGCTCTTAGCTCTCAGAAATACTCATGAAGGTAGTAGAAAACCCTTGTGATTTCAAGTGTTAAAACCTATTATGAAAATGTATGGAAAGGGCTGGACATTTGGCTTTTCTTGCCACAGTTTGGATAAGTGATAGAGCAAGATAACAAATGCTTTTGGATGAACAGGGCTTGGCAAGTAGATAGAAGGAAGTCTTTCTTTGTTCAGCTTGCTGGTATTGTCGGGCTGTGTATATCTTTCCATTCAACCAACTGAAAAAGTAGACGTTGAAGTTACTCAAGAAAGGCGATAGCATGTCACGCACATGATTTATAAAGTATATAGTAACATTTACTAACTATTTTTTGATTGTGAAGGAATCACACACAACTTTTATCTCTACCAATATTGTATTAATAAAAAGATGAATAGGCTAAAACTGAAATAGGAAATACTGAACTGTGCTTAAATTTGTACCAGTCCCTCCTCCTTTCTTCCTTCTTTCCTTCCTTCCTCCCTACCCTAAGGGATGATAATACCTACACATGTAATATGCTTCACAATCTCAGTTAAATTTCTCTGGACATGCCTTCACAGATGCCCATAGGCATGTCTCCTAAGTGATTTTAAACAGAGTCTAGTTTGCAATGACGATGGACCATCACTCACTCATACTTTGTGAATGAACTATCTATACAATTTTACTCCTCGTTTTACTATGCAACAGTGCAGCCATTTTTGGACTTCTAAGCTAGCCAAACTATTATCTAATGGATGACTCTTTCTAGACTGTAAAAGTTCACATTTTCTCAGATTACAGTTCATGATCTTTTATATATGACATATACGTGCATAAACGTATGATATATGTGTATATATATTTTAAATTAGCACACAAGCATTCAGTTTCATTGTGCCATTTTAAAACATGACTGCTTTCACTGATTCTGGCTCCTTCTCCCTCAGCCCTTTGCCCCTCCTTGTATCCTTCGATTCAGAGCGGCCCTTTTCCTTCTTTCATATAGCAGGTGTTATTTACTCTCTTCTCCTTCCTCAACATACCCAATCCCCCATGGTCTGTCTATTGGATCATGACCTATATTCATGCGCGTGTGCACACACACACACACACACACACACACACACACACAGGTTAAAACCTAGGATCTGTGTATGAGGAAGAACACATGCTATTTATTTTTCCGAGTGTGGGTCATTTTACCTAGTACACTATTTTCCAGTTCCATCTATTTTCCTTCAGTTTTCATAATTTCATTTTTTTCTGATGGCCCAAGTGCTGTGAGAGTTAAGTTGGAAATGCGGTGATTAAATTGGCTTCACTGAATTGTTTTACTTTGTGAGTCAGGTTCTTCAGAGAGCAATCAAACAACGAACAGCGATCACGCGCCACAGAGCATCTGAATAGCACCTGTTAAGAATTTCTCTCTGAGTAATCAGAGAATTTCAAAATGAGCAAGCCAGACGGCATGAAGTGGTGGCTCCTTAGACCGGAGTAGTGGGGACGTCGATGCTGTTGCTTAGTTCCCCGCTATCTGAAGGCAGTGCCTTCATCCGTCCTCTTTGCATGTGATGAGCTGAGCAACGTTGCTCTTCATGACAGGCTATGTTGGGCCTGAGGTATTTAAGAAGATTTGCTTGTTGTGAAGAACTTTTGAGAAATGAAAGCTCAGCCATTAAGTCCAGATTGTGGCCTTGAAACTTGGAAAAAACTAATAAAGGACAGGAATATAGCTGAGATACCTACGGCTACCTGCCAGTCTTGCAGAACTACAAGGGATAAAGAGGGTGTAGATACTCATAGACATAAGGGAATAGGATGCTTCTCTCTGGTCATATTAGTTGTGATGGTCCTGATGATTTATGCTAACAACATAACATGAAAATTCAAACAATAAATTTAAAGATTAATATGAATTTCTTGATTTTTGTATAGTTCATTTAGTTTAAATATATCCATTAATTACTTAAAATTACTGTTCAAAACTTCTATTTACAAGCTTAAAGAAAAAAACCTTTATTTACCAATATGATGGAGGTTAAGATTTTGTTTCATTTTTCCTATTTCTGTTCAGTTAAAAAATGAATTAAGCCCATTGGGGAGCTGTATCTACAACTATAGATCCAAAACTATTTAGACATAATTCCTTATTAAAAAGTAAAAAGGATGGACCAAAGAAAGAAAAGGAAGCTGTGGCAGGGGAAATACTGGAGGGAAAGAGAGGGGACAATAAGGGAAAGAAGACAAAACAAGCAAGTCACAATTTGGATAAATTTAAAATAAACCTTGAACCATATTGCTTACAGAGATAAAACTGTTTTGTTATTATAGAGGTTGAACTTATCCAATGAACACTTAAAAAACATAATAAAATTATCCTAGTGCTCATATCTAAGAAAAACACACATAGAGCAATAATTACACACATATATACATAGGATTTCTCTTAGGATTATGTAACCACTGTGTATTCTATATGTCATATATGTATGTGAGCGTACAATATTGTTGTGCATAGCCATTAGTTAGCTATAATTTCTCAGAAATTGACTGTTGAGCAGAAGTTCTTAAAACTGTCAAAAGTTTGAGACTGAATTCTATTAAATACATTTACTTTGAAAAATATGCTTATATGATATATATCTTATACATGTGTCTGTATATTATAAATCTCCAAATAAACATCATTTGATCAAGGTGTGCTATCTTTTCCAAGGATGAATTTTTTTTTATAAAACTCATTGGGTTAGGGTATTACAGTATTGGCACGTAAGTTGAGAGTATTCCAATTTAAGTGCAGATAAAATTTGTAATTTGCACACAATGGTAATTCTAAGACATCCATGAAGAAATGTTTAACTGTAAAGCCTGTTTACAATGAGTATTCTTTATAACAAATGTTCTGGCACATACAGTGTATCAACATGTTCATTTATTAACATCAGAATTCTTAAAATACAGAAGATTTTAACATAGAGGCAAAACATGAGAGGAAGTGTGATATTGGCATCTGGGTATGATTTAAAGTGAATGTTTTCCACATTAATTTTAAATGAAATCTTGACATGATGGTAAATAGTGCTATAGAGGGGGGCAGAACTCACAGGGCATCTAAAGAACCAGAAATGATTGCTGCTCTCTCTCCATTTCCCATCCCAGCCTCTGTTGAGGTCTAAGAGATAGCAAACCTCCGGTATCAATTCTTTCATTTCCTAAAGTGAAAGTTATTGTCATAAAATATCTACACTGTCTTATTTAGCTCTCATGTAAGTCCTCATCGCATTTATCCATACCTGTTGTCCACCCTGTTAGACCACACACCTTCAGAGTGAGCATTCGTCTTTCTTGTGGATATATTTACTGATTACATATTGATATGTATGCATGTGTATGTGTACATGCTTGTATATAATTTGCTGAACATGTGGGAAGGGATTTGTTGAACTTTACTGGCTGAGCACCAGTTGCTACAAGTAAGATTTTCAGAATGAGTAGTGATGTATCAGCTACTCTGTGCTTTGGAGTTTAAAATTACGATATTTCCATTTGCTCTTTTCTTACCTCTTTATGTATTTGTGTTTTAAATGGGAGAGTATTTACTTCACTAGTATTTTAGTTTGGGAGAACTCTATGTTTTACAAGATTCATCAAGCTCTATAGTATAAATCATTCAATAATTTGAACATGTAACTCACAAAGCATACATCAGCTGACTGCTTTTTCATATCTGTGTATACGGAAGACTGACCTTTGCTGTCATTGAAATTGATTTCCTATTGCCATTGAGATTTCCACCATTGTTCCTTCCATTTTTATTCCTTAGTAACAGAAGGTACACCAATGAGTGATGGAATTTCTACAAAACATATTCAACTATTTATACTATCTCAAACTGTAATCAAGAAAAGGTAAGCAAAGGTATTCTGAGTGTAGCTGAGATATTATTTTCCTGTCTTCTTTCCATAGTTCCTATAGGAACTCAGAATGGGTAAAGAAATTTATGTTGGCTGACAATTGGTTCTTACTAGAGGTTTAGAGGTTGCAGGTTGTTAAAAACAAACAAACAAACAAAAGCAAAAACAAAATAACCTGATCAACCGACAAGAATACAGCTGCAGCAGACCTTTCTCTGCATAAAGCATACTCTGTATATCTGGGGAAATGCCTCAGACAGTGGACCAACTAGAAACCACAACTCCAACTCTGCAACACAGTAGTGCCACTTAGTGCCTGACTCTTGCGCTGTTTCTGTGTTAGAAATTAAGTTTCAGGGCAGATGAGATGGGGAATTCAGTGTGGTATGCCCAGAGACAGACAGACGGCAGACAGATACAAACACAAACCACACACACACACACACACACACACACACACACACACACACACAGAGAGAGAGAGAGAGAGAGAGAGAGAGAGAGAGAGAGAGAGAGAGAGAGAGAGAGAGAGAGAGAGACTGTGTTTCAGGGCACTGCTGCTTGTAAAGACCTTAGAAAGAAAGAAAGAAACAGGCTCTGAGGGGAGGTCTAGTCTCCTGAGCAGAGGTTTCCTTACAGTTGAGGCTGATAGCTTCCATTATGATCATATTTTCTTCCTTTTAGGGAGGGTTAGAGGCATTTAATGAACATCACAATCAACCCTGTAGGAGTTCAACACATACAAGATCAGTACATAAGAGTTTTAACCGTTTGGCTAGAAAATTGGGTAATTGTCTGCTACCCTTAACAGCGTCTGTATTCTCACATGTGTGTTAGTATTCTTTGCTGATCTACTCCTCGAATTCCATCTTCAAGCAGTTTCTACGGGTCTCCCAGTGTTCAAAATCCAAAGAAGAATTTCCAAAGTTATTCTTTGCTTATCGTAAGTGGGCGATTAAGAAAACAAACCAATGCTGAGAACACACACAAAAATCCCTCTCACAAAATTAGACCAGTGTGCCCATGGCGAGTTCTCTGGAGAATTCTTAAATCTACAGATTTTTAAATTCTCTTGTGAATATACCTGGAAATGAGTAACAACATAGTGATACAACAAATAATCTCATGGAAAAATACATTTATGAAGGTTGAGAAAAACTCTGGTTGCATTTGATAAAAATTCAAAAGCCACAAGGAATCTTATACATGCAAACACTAGACATCATGTGGCCATGGTAGTTAATATTTGAAGGAAAAATACAACCAGTTTCACTATAAGCTCTATTTAGATAGATTAAAATTTATCTTCATATTATTCATTTTGGAAAAATGACATATTAGTAACAACTGAGTGTGAGACCAAAGCAGTATCTTGACTTAAGAGCCAGGTAATGTACAGGTTAAAAAAATTAGAAACTGATCCATTATTGGGACAGTTAAAATGAATAAGTAGCATGATTGGCATGTATGTTCTCTATTTCATACATAACTTTTTGTTTCATGCCCATTGAATTTTTCCTTTAGGGCATGTCCTGAGAACTGGGGTATCTATGGACAAAGGCATGGAAATAAAAATGGCTAGTAAACTCTCCCTGTACACACTGAGTTAATTGCACTACTAATTGCTTTCCTGTTTTACTAGTAATTAAGAGCACACGGCTTCAGTTTCTCTGCATGTGGTCTAGCCATTTTCAGAGTAAGCCATAAAGCTTGCATTGATGTTAAAGCCAAATGCACGACAATTTCCATTCCTGGTAGCAATTGTTGGTACAGACTAAGAAAGCAAAGAGAATCAGCTCACGCAGTAGGTTCTCTAGAAACATTCAAATCTTGTAATTCCTTCTTGGCAGTATTAGTGTTTTATTTTTCTAAGGGAGATGTACTTAGAAGTTGTTCTAGCAACAGGATTGAATTCCTTTTAATTTAAATGTTGAAACACGAATAAGTAGACTTTTTCAAATCCTTCTGAAATCTGAAGATGGGGGGGCAGCTCTCTGCCATTGTCCCCACCACCCCAGATGACGGCATTCCATAGGATTGATAGTGACTAGAAGGTGCTAGTTATAACTTTTTATCGAATATATGCAAACTAAACTAGAAAACTATGGAAACTGTCCAGAAATGACAGCACTTTCCCCCAGCAAAACATTCAAATCACCACGCCCATCTGAAATAGCTAGATAATTGAGGATCAAAACCTTGGCTGGGTAATTAGCTCTTGACAACTCAGCTCTCCTGTGAACACTGGCAAAGCAGCATGGGTAGCTGGTGCTCCACCAACTCTGGAGACAATTAGAACTGCTGTGACGTCAGTGGATTGCTCTCCCAGTGTGCTCTGCTCACTTTACAAGGCTTCTTTTCCACCTTGGATTGTCAAAAGCAGAGTCAATCTGAATGAGACCTTTTTGCAAGAGGCGAGGGAGAAGTAAAGCATGGAGAAAATCATCTCCTCTGAGTTGAGGATGCTCTGTCGTCTCTGGTTTTTAGAGCTAGTGTTGCTGCTTGAGAATAAATGCTATCCATCCATTCTAGGGAACCTTAAATTAATGTTGTTAAAGTGCTCTGAAGATGAAAAGCAATAGTTGTATAAACGAGCACACTTCAGACATTCTGTATTGGTTAGGTTTTATAGTGCAAAATTAGTGTTTTAGTGGTTGGAAAGGCCACCCTAAAATGAGTTACAACGCCTGAAGATGAAGGCCAAGGTCATTATTTATTTCCACCTAAAAGCCTAGTGCAGTTTACAAAATAAATCTGGCTGGGACACAGAACTAAGCCAGGAACATAATGGAGAGTTTAGAAACACAGAGAAACTAGTGTCCAAGTGCAGCTGTGTATGATGAATAGAGTTAAATCAGTTATAAAATAACTTGGTGATTTTACAATGCATCATAAAAATGAAGTCACACAGTTTTAAATATATGGTAAGCAATTATGCAAGGACTTATTTAGGAGGCTAGTAAACAACGCTAGTTTCTAAACTTCCTTTCCTTTTAAGACACTGTGTATTTATTTATTAACTCTTTGATTTGAGCAATCCAAGCTATCAGAGATTTGCTTTGTAGAAGCAAACCAATAAAATTAACAATAGAGTTATTATTTGGACATTCATTATCTATGAGCAGGAAATAGACAGGGGAGATGACATTCTGAAATGAATGAATGAATCTATTACGACTCTAAGCATTCTCAGATTTCAACCCGCACTCAGAATTTCTTTTTATCTGAAAAACAAAAACTTGCTTTTGACAATTTGTTCTTAAGTGCTGATTACGAATTTGCCTTCAGTGTCTGAATTGATTATTGGTGACCCTGTGAAGAGGCATCATTTGGGAACAGGAAAATAGGTGATGATATCATAGCCATTGCGCTCTCACATGTTGACTCTACAGAGAGTGACAACCACTCACCACATTTGCACTTCACAGTAGCCATACGGGCTGTTGCTATTGATCTTAAATGTCTAATAAAGGTCTATGTGTTAAAGTTTGTCCAATCTGGCATTAGTGGCAGATGGTGGAACATATGGAGATATCTATAGGTCATTGGTGGCGTGTCCTTAGAAGAGAGAAGGGGATGCGAATATCTTCAGCTTTCTCTGTTCTGTTTCCTCAGCTTTTGGGTGAGCAAATTCCCTTCTACTGTGTTATACGTCATCACCATTAGCTCCAAAAGTAACAGAGCTAACCAGTCAAAGACTGACATTTCCAAAGCCGTGAGTCCAAACAACCCTTTTCTCTTTACCATTTTACTGCCTCGGGTATTTTTTTTAAAAGAGTGATGGAAATCTGATTAACTCATGATTGAGCTCTTTTATTTTAATAGGGGAAGAAATGAAATTAAGAAAGAATAAGTGTTACACATCTAACAAAGTGATAAGGATTGAAGCAAACTTTCTAATTCCAGACTTTATATTTTATTCTAAATATACAGATGTTTTTATATTAAAAATCTAGCTATATCCTGGTGCCCAAGGCCCCCAGGTACTCATTGTTGTTGTTGTTGTTGTTGTTGTTTGTCAGTGAAAGCAAGTTTGACTTTAATCCAGCATGTGCAGAATATTTTGTGGGGACTGGCACTTGACAGGATGTGACTCCTATTCCTTATGAGACAAAGGACTTAAATATGAAGAAACAAGGAAACATGAGCCTCAGTGGGGGGACAAAGGCTATTGGCCTTGTCAGACACATTCCTTAGTGATCAGTGTTTGTAAGTATCATTCGCGGAGCTACAGAGCCCAGTAAATGGCAACTGGAAGAGCTAGCGTAAGGTTAGTGATAAGAGGAAAAAAGAATGTGTTCAAGCATCACTTGCTCTTCTAATGCTTATTCTCCATCTTCAAAACAAGACCATAAAAATACTGGCAAATGATTGACATGTAACTGGCCCAATGCGATTTGTGCCTTTTGTCTCTTAAAAGGGTGACACTATTTTATTGAATTCTTATTGCATTGGAGCTATGTATGAAGTATTAGCATATTTTATCGGGAAGTTCACTGTCTGCATTTTAATTGTTGAAGTAATCACAATGAAATAGAACCAGAACCACTCTCCCACAGTAAGGTAGTTAGGAAGGGCAGAACCACGAATTCCTAAGGAATACCCAAAGACTCTCAGCTTAGAGGTCTCTGTTAAAACCAGTATCAAAACTACATATATATGTATATATGTATATACATATATATATATAATAAAAAACAAATAACCCAATAAAAAGGGGTACACATTTAAACAGAATTCTCAACAAAGAAAACTCAAATGGTTAGGAAACAAATGTTCAACTTAGCAATCAGGAAAATACAAGCTGAAACCATCTTATACCCATCAGAATGGCTAAGATTAATAACCTAAGTGATAGTTTATGCTGGTGATGATGTGGAGCAAGGGGAACAATCTTTTATTGCTGGTGGGAGGGAAGACATGTACAGGGACTATGGAAATCAATGTGGTGGGTCTTCAGGAAGATGGGAACCAAGATCTACCTCAAGATCTGTCTATACCACTCTTGGGCATATACCCAAAGGATGCTTCATCCTACTAGAGACACTTGCTTAAACATGTTCATGGAGTATTTACACAACAGAAGAATGGATAAAGAAAATGTGGCACATTTATACAATGGAGTACTCAGCCATCAAAACATAAAATCGTGAAATTCACAGGTAGTTGGATGGAACTAGAAAAAAAATCATCCTGAGTGAGGTATCCCAGATCCAAAAAAGACAAATATAGTGTGTACTTGCTTATATTCAAATATTAGCTGTTAAGTCAGTGATAGCTGAGCTACATTTTGCAGAATCCTAGTGCTTAGGTTTGGAGGGGGCAGGCAGCTCTATTGGGAAGCAGAAATAGAATAGACAGTTATGGATTGGATGGGGATGTAGAATAGGAGGATCAAGTTGGGAGGGGGATGTAAGGAGGATGAAGGGAATACGGGGAAAGACAGCTAACACAAAGGGTCATTTGAGGGGTAGTGTGGAAACTGAATGCAGTAGAAGTTTCTTAAAATATATATACATGTATAAAAGTGATCGATATTAAATCTCCAAATAATGTGGCAGACAGGTCCCCAACTATTTATCTCTTGTCACCAAATGAAGCTTCTAGTCCCAGGACTGGGTTACATCTAATTGTGTTGTTGACCAAAGGGGTCACATGGGAATCCCCAAACAACGCAGGCTGTTGCCAAGGCTCTAGATTGATCTCCACAAATTCACAGCAAGGCCCTGTTGTGGAAGACAACACCTGTACAACTCATTGAACATGGAGAAGTTGAACTGGTGCCTACACAGAGCCTTCACCCATATGTCTACGCTATGGTCTTTGGTACAGGAAAGTACCCTGCATGATACCCCAGGCACAATCACTTTGATCAACAATGGTGCCTTGCCTGCAACATATGCTACTGCAATTCTGGCACAAACCTTAAGGGAAGAAACAGCTACTATCTTATTTGACTTAAGGCTTACTCCATGAGATGGAGCCCATACTTAACATTGCTTGGGCATCAAGAACCCAAGACTTAGATAGCCCAGGGACTTAGGATAAAACCAAATACTACTGTTAGTTAAAAAAATGAATAAAACTCGAAGTAAAATGACTTCTAATGACATTATACTATACTCACAGATTGCTCAGATATCCTGAGAGAAGCTTCTTCCTGTAGCAGATGGAAACAGAGACCCACAGCCAGACATTATGCAGTGTAAGAGACCTTTGAACACTCAGCCCTAAATGGGAATTCACCATCAAATCCTTGCCACAGGGTCTTTGGGAACCCAGTGAAAGACGGGGCAGAAAGAATATAAGAGCCACAGGGGATGGAGGACACAAGGCCCTCTAAGTCAACATGATCACAGCTCATATGAGCCCACAGACTGTGCACAAAGCCTGAACACTAAGCCTGCACAGGACTGCACCAGGTTCTCTATGTATACGTTATGGCTTCCACTTTAGTGTTTTTATGGGACTCCTAACTCTGCAAACAAGTGGGTCTTTGTTACTTGTGCCTTCTCTTGGGCTTTTTTCCTTCTGTTTTGTTTGTTTGTTTGTTTTTTATGACCAATTCCATTTCGTTAGTTTTTGTTTTGTTTTATTATATTTTACTCTGTTTGATAATTATCCCTTAGAAGTCTGTTTGTTTTCTAAGAGACAGAAAGTGAACAGATCAGGATGGGAGGGAAGGTGGGGAGGAACTGGGAGGTACAGAGAGAGGGGGAATCGTAATTAGGATATATTATGTGAGAAAAAAAAAACCAGGGAAAAACAAATGAACAAGTATCCAGAATGCACAGCAACAAGAAACCTTTTTTTTTTTTCTGCCCTGGGAAGGTGCACGCCTTTTCCTTAACAAATAAGAACTTTCAGTCTACTAGCAATAGAGGATAAGTTGCCTGAACTGGCCTACCCCGATAATCAGATTGGTGAATACCTTAACTGTCATCATAGAGCCTTCATCCAATTACTGATGGAAATAGATGCAGAGATCCACAGCCAAGCACCAGGCAGAGCTCCAGGAGTTCATTCGAAAAAGGGAAGAGGGATTATATGAGCAAACAGGGGTCAAGATCATGATGGGGAAATCTACAGAGACAACTGAACCAAGCTCGTGGGAGCTCAGGAACTTTAGACCAACATCTGTGGACCTGCATGGGACTGGACGAGGCCCTTTGCATACAAGAGACAGTTGCATAGCTTGGTCTGTTTGAGGGGCCCCTGGCAGTGGGATCAGGATCTATGCCTGGTGCATGAGCTAGTTTTCTGGAGCTCATTACCTATGGTCTGATGACCTGCTCACCCTTGATGCAGGGGGGGAGAGGCTTGGTCCTGTCTCAACTGAATGTATCAGGCTTTGCTGACTATCCGTGGGAGGCCTTACCCTTTTGGAGGAGAGGATGGGGAGTGGGTCAGGGGAGGAGGGAGGCTGGATGGGAGCAGGAAGAAGGATGAGGGGGATCTGTGGTTGGTATGTTAAACGAATAAAAAAAAAGATGTTTCCAAACATCCCCCCCCCCCAAAAAAAACCTTTCAGTCTGAAGCAAATATTGCCATATGCTCCCTTCTTTCTCAGTCGATACTGTAACACTGTATTGCCATTTGTTATTAACAGTATGGGCAGATGTAGGATCTCTCTTGTTAGTTATAGTTGAGGGGCTGGGATTATGGTTCACTGGTAGAATACCTACCTGGCTTGCCTGAGGCTCTGGTTTTAATCTTTGCTACCATGAAGGAACTTCAAAAAAGAAGCCCTAAAAATGTGTGCCCAAGCATAAACTAAAACAGAACTCAAAGAGTTGAGGTCATTCTGTAATGGTGACATGTAAAATAATATGACATAAAAGTCATAGTGTTGGGGCTGGAGAGGTGACTCAGCTTTAGTCAGAGCCCTTGCTGCTCTTCCAGGGGACCCTGGTTCCATTCCCAGCACCCACATGGGGATACCTCCAGTTCCCGGGGATCCGGTGCTCTCTTTTGGCCTTCTCAGGTACCAGGAATGCACCTGGTACACAGATACACACGCAAGCAAAGCACGAAGCACACAAAATGAAAATAATACTTTTTTCAAAGTCATAGTTTACAAGTTTTAGGAAGGAAATTGTAGAGGTTAAATTTCATGGAGTTTCGAAGAGTTTTCATCTCATGGAAAGGTGCTTGACTGAAGTATATAACATTTCATCCAAAAGAACAAAGCTATTAACATAAAGCATTCTTTTTCTAAAATTAGAAGCAACATAAAACTGCCAATATCAGCTGTGTTTGACCCACAGCTATGGCAGTGTCCTAGGAATCTGTCTTTATGGGAACTCAACTCCCTAGTTACAGACAATCTAATGGCTTTCAACTCAGATGAGAGAGTGGGAAGGAAACCCACCTTTCCTTCTATAATAGAGTTTGAAAAAAATTTGTCCATTAAGTTTTCCTAGACATCATGTATTTTGCAGGAATTGTATGTTCCATTTTCTTATTTTCAACGAGATTATTATTTTGTGCTCTATTTTTTATAAGACACATGAAGGTAATGTACTCACATGTTACTTGATGTCATAAATAGTCACATTTAGCCTTTGACTGATTGACTAGATTATAATACAGACACATCTAGTTGACATTCTTTACACAGAGTTTAGTTTTAACTCCTATGATAGCAAAATGAATATGACAATTTGCTAAGGAATTTGCCTCTTTTAGGGGGGGTCACTTCTACTATTGCAAGGGACTGGGTGTTATTGCAGGTACCATGGTGGTCAAGGACAGCTGCCAGCTAGACACCAGGACAACGTCAGCAAGTTTCCCTGAAGAAATCGATTTCCCCTTTTCGTCTTCCTGAAGAGATTGAATTCAGATACTGCACATGTCTATGGCTACACTCAGATTCAGCTTCTCAATCACAGTCCTAGTCTTCCAAATTGATCGTTTTACATGCTCAGGACAAAAAACAAATCTGCTTTCATCTATAAAAATAAATGATGTTTAAACCTAGCTGATTTGTTACAAATAGAGCCAAGTCTAAGATTTAAAATGTCAAAACTGGGCAGATGATTCATTTGGTAAAAGTATTTCTGAAGACCTGAGTTCAATTCCCAAAACCCACATAAAAAGCTGGATGCTGTAACTCAGCATTCCTGAAGCAGGGTAGGAGGCAGAGACCAGAGAATTTGCAGAACCTTGTGGGCCAGCTAATGCTTAGGAGA
>CABHPH010139764.1:0-30810 GCA_902168325.1 Peromyscus nudipes
CATAAAAGTAGCCCTCATCTGTAACTCAAGCGCTTGGAAGGGGAAGGAAGGAGGATCAGGAATTCAAGGTTATCATAGGTCAGCTATATATGGAGTGGAGTTTTTAGAACAGACTGGGATACATGGACCTTTTCTCAAAATATAGAAAATAAAAAGAGAAGGAGAAGGGATCTCACGGGATTTTTACTTCCAATTTACATGTCTATCAGTAGTACCTAGGTTTCGGTTCTCATCCCTTATTGTACAGCACATATAGAATATGAAGTGTGTACAGCACCGCTAAGCCTACCCACACTTGGCCTTCCTAGAAGCAAAGGAGGATTGCCATCCTGCGTGAGGTTGGGAAACTGAGCTACTCTAGGCATTAGTCAAGTGCTATCACAGGTTTTGAATTCTCTAGTTCTTCTTTTAGGGGCTTGTCTGCAAGACCTTCAGGAAATAAACAACCTACGATTTCTCTGAAATATCTACATCTTGTAGCCCATGAAATACAGTATCTCCTACACAAAGCCAGTTATAGTGGCCACAGCTGTAATTCTAGTACTCGAGAACCTGAAGCAGGACTGTACGTCTGAGACCAGCCTGGACTACACAATGGGACCCTGTGTCAACAACAGAATGTTGAATCATTAAAACTTGGTAATATACACACTAAAACTTTATGTGACGTGTACACAATAATTTATTTTGATAATGGCATGTTTTGGAGAATTGAACGTGGAAAAATGGGGCAGATAAGGAAGAAGTTACAGAGCAAACAGGATGGCCACATGAGGGTGTTGATAGTTGTGGAAGCTGAGTGACAGGTACTCAGGTGCTTTTATTCTGCCCTCTAGCCATGTATGTGTAAACATTTCCACAGTGGAAAGCTACCCTCCAAATAGCTTGGTGTATGCGAAGCATGTCAAGAGGTAGACGTATTATGGGCAAGTCACCCAAAACTGAAGCAAGCAGATCATCAGTGGGTATTTGCCAAGGGAAACACTTCGAGGTACAAGACCAGATTTTAAAGGCTGGGATTCAACACTGACATCTGCTCCACCATATGCCACCATCTGCTCCATATCACAGACAGCAAAACATTTCCATAGCAAGTGTCAGAGGCGACTCCTAATCAGAAACCAATTACCTCCATGTGCTCCAGCCCAAAGCAGATTAGAAACTCCTGGGCAGAAGTTAATGGAAAAACCACAAAGCCATAATGCAGGTACACATTCTAATGAGGGTGGTTACCTGCTGAGATTCTTGTCAGCTCTGATATTTTAAATATTTAATTAAAAGGGAAAGCTGAGGATATAAGACAAGAGATGTTGAGAAAATGGTCAGAGGTAAGAGTGAAGAGTTGGGGAAACAGAGCCCTGAGTGAAAGACTCGGTGGCACTGAAGTTCCCTAAGCATAAAGCACTCCCCCAGGGACTGTGTTGAATGGAAGCCGTCCTGCACCCAAAGGGCTCACAGCCAAAAAGACAACACACACAGGCTACAGTGCACTAGCACTGCAAGGCGTTTTTCAATAAAAATGAACTCCAGACACTCATACGACCAAGCATTGCAGCTAGCGAGGACATCAGAATAAGCCTCCAGGTTTCCTCAGGTACAAAGGGTGCCCTGGCAGGTACAGGAGCTGGCCAGCAGCACAAGCCTACACAGGAGCTGAAAGACAGGAGCATCCAGTGACTCACAATCACAGGAGAAGCAGTTGGGTGCAAGCTGAGGAGCCAGGAAACGAAGCTTTGCTACTGTGTTCACAGGTCATAGAACCTCTGGGGGCTTCCTGGAAGAAACACAGTCGATGCCTCTCAGGAGAAGGTCTCTGGGAGCTGGGTATGAGCTCTAAAAACTATTATGAGGCAGGATACAATGAGAGAAAATTAGGAAGACATGGGAGGAAACGGAGGCCCTGTGGGAGACTTGAGTCTGACTGAAGCCAGTAATCAGCTGAGAGTCAAGAGTTATAGCAGAGGCTGGACCGATGGCTCGGCACATAAAAGAGCACTGGCTGCTCTTCTGCAGGACCCAGGCTGGGTTCCCGGCACCGACAGAGCAGCTCACAGCCATCTGTAAGTCCATTTCTGAGGGGTACAATGCCTTCTTCTGGCCTCCTCAACCACCAGGTACACACGTGGTTCTCATACATGAGTGCAGGCAAAACACTCACACACATTAAATAAATGTAAAAAAACATTCCAGCACCATTAACACTCACTGTGAAGGATGCCTCAAGAAATAATATTCCTTTTATATAGAGATATTTTATGTTAAAATAACATTCATCCATGTTTAAGGCCTAAGCCTAGATGGCATAACTCCTGTCCTTAGATATTAGGAATCTCAAACATAAGGTTAAAACTTTGTTGACAGTAAAAATATTAACTCCCCCCTTTTAACACTTGTGACCTGGGGTCTTACCTTATCAGCTGTGATCCTGTCCAGAGCAAATCAACCACCTGAGGACTTCATTTAGGCTCCTTAGCAATCTTTGAGGTGTAGTGTCAGAAGTCAACCAAAAGTCTGTATGACTAAGGGTTTTGGGGTTGGTTGGTTGGTTGATTTGTTTGTTTGTTTGTTTAATTTTTACGTGTGTGTGTTTTGCCTTCATGTATGGATGTTCATGGTGTGTGTGCCTGGTAACCCTGGAGGTGAGAAGAGGGTGTCAGATTTCTTGAAACTAGAGTTAGAGAGAGTCATGAGCCTGCGCATGGGTGCTGATAATTGAGCCCAGGTTCTTATAAGAGCAGCACATATTCTTAGCTCCTGAGCCAGAGTTCCAACCTCTACATGGCCACTTAGAAAGACACTCACCCATGGCCCTTGAGAAGCCCACGCCCATACTCCTGGGTTACTTTCTTCTCAAGAACCTTTCAAAAATGAAAAATGTCTTTCGATAAACTCCAGCTCTGCTTCACACTGGCTTGCCTAAAATCCTTTTTCTGGGGCCAATCAAGAATCTGGCTTTACCTAAGTTTTAGGTACTTAAAAGCTTAAAGAAACTCTGCAGTCTGATGCCGGGACAACAGGCAGCTGGGCATCCACCACTGACAAAGGATGCTTGTCACAGAGCCTGGATCCCAGGGTACCAAGTCAAAATCAAAAGCGTGACATGACTGCAGCTATTAAGAAAGCAAAACGAAATGAAACAAGATGGACCGGCAGGGATGCTTCTCAGTGAGCCCAGCAGGTGGCCCATGTGGCCTCCAGGGAAGGTGGGTTCCTGCTCCTACAGGCCTAGGTTATCAGACCAGCCCTCAAAGAGGACTGTGGAACCCTCCAGCAGCTCAGGAAGACTCTCCGACTCCACAGGTCTTTCATTCAACCTTGTAATTGAGCTAATGAAAGGCTGCATACAGGATTACTTGTCATTAATAGAAGGAGCGCAGGGATCTGGAAAGTGGCATCGAGTTCTCTTCGGGGTTCAGCTAACAGACAGCTACTATCCCCTCCCGCTGCAGGGAGGGCACCAGTGTGCCCCTCACCATACGGAATCAGGAAGCAGAGAGCCACAGGGACGTCTAGAAAGTGCAATTTCATAGCAAAGATATGTATATTATTAGCAAATAAAGGCAGAGGAAGAACAGTGCACTGTTCCTCTTGAGTCAATAATTCCACTCATGGAATCAATCGACACAATTAGATATTAAGATAAATATTGTCATACAGATAACTTCAGTGTGGTATTATCCAAAAAAAAAAACAAATTAAATATTCGATAAGAACAATCAAATAAACATTCTACTATTTATACTATTACATCCATGGAAAGAAACATGTTAACCATTAAGAGTGTTTAAGATATTAATATAAAGAAACATGACTTTTAAAACAGTAAATGACTATATTTATTGTGACCTTCAAGGTTTGGGTCATTGATAATAGAATTTGAAAGGCCTGGATTCGATCCCCAGCATCAAGGAGGGGGAATGAAATACGAAATGTTATGCAATAAAATTTCACTCTCTATTAATAAAGTATGAATTTGTTTTTTAAAACACACATATAAAATATTCTTCTTTCCGAAGCTACCCATTTAATCTCTAGTGTAGTTCCCTTACAGAACTGAGAACTGAGTTCTCAGGCTACGCAAGGTTCCAAGGACGGAAAATCAGAGCCCAAGAACTCTGAGCATGTCAAGGGCAGAGGAAGACAGGAAAGCCTGACTTTGTTTGGATTGCTCTTATTCTCTGAACAGTAGATGACAGAGCCACACACAGGGCTGGGTCCCTTGACCCTGTCTACAGGTCTGTACACATGCCACTATCTACAGAGCACAGTCAGGTGAGACTCCACCCCTGGGCAAAGTGACAGCTCCAGGCAGGGCTTTGACTCCCTGGGTTTAAACAGGTAAACAACAGCCAGTTCCCAACACTGGCCTCCCTAGCAAGCTCCTGGATGTGCCCAGTTATCACCATCCCAACTTCTGCCTGCTACCCAAGCTGCATGGATTCTATTGCCTACCCTGTTTCCACCTCACACTGATGTTCCTTTTTCCGGTCAGCAAGTGCTGACCTGCTCACCTCTTCAGCTGCTGACATGGGCTGCAGGCACAGCTGAGTTCAGCACCTCTGTGCATTCAATGCTTGTAGACTTCTAAGGATACAGAGTTCACCCACCATGATGGCTTCCTGACCACTTCCTTGACCAAATGTGTTATACAGATACACACACATAATTTTTTTTATTTTAAAAATAAATCTTGAGGTTGGAGAGATGGCTTAGTGGTTAAGAGCACATACTACTACTTCTGCATCAGCTGAGTATGGTGGGTCCCAGAACCCACATTAGTCAGCTCACAACTGCTTGTAACTCCAATCCCAGAAGATCCAATACCTCCGGGCTCCAAGGACACCTGCACTCACGTGCACATACTCACATATATACACTTACTTTAAAAAAAAAATCCTTTTAAAACTACTCTTTTGTGACTAAATGTTCTAGCCTTTGAAAGCACATGTAGGAAAGAACTGAGGATGACAATTTTTGGGGACACAGGGATTGCCACTCAAGGGCCACCATCCCTCTGTTTAACGTCACACCACCCAGCCTTCCATGTCATCCTCTGAGTACAACACCGCCAGTCACACCCAGCAGACAGTGAAGCAGTGATATTGGTGCCCTGTGAGGAACACAATCCCTGGCACACGGGATCATAGCTACTGTTACCAGAACTTTCAGTATGAGCACTATGAAGTCACCACACTTCACCATGCTATCAGTGCAAAGCAATTTAAAAACATAAATAAACAAACATACGGGGCTGGAGAGATGGCTCAGATTTCTAAAAGCACTTACTGCTCTTTCAGAGGACCTGAGTTCAGTTTCCAGCACCCACATGGTGGCCCACAACCATGTATCTCTAGGTCCGGAAGATCCACCATCCTCTTCTGACCTCCACAGGCATCAAGCATGCACATGGTGTGTATATATACATGCAGGAAAAGCCCTCATACACATAAAAATAAAAAATAAATCTTTAAAATTGTTTTAAAAAACACAACACAGAAAAACGGAGCAAGAAAAAAAAACATGGATCCGTCCAACCCACACACTTCTTGAGATCACTTGCTGGCTTTTCTTCAGTGTGAGATCCTGAGGTCAGGCAGGGAACATTTTCTCCACTGACTCTTGTTAATTCAGTGGTGTGCCTTATGAAGCAATAGATGCTTAGTCAAAGACACACAAGTTCGGGCTGGTATTGGGAGGTCTGACAGAAATGAACATCCTGTCCTTTTACGCGGAAACAAAGGAGTTTTTCAACATTGTAATCTCAGGCCTACCTTCCTGTAGCCTTACAAGAACATACCAAAATACATCGCCAAACTGATAAAGGATGATCGCCCTGGAAACATCATCTCACTCCGGGCAACAGTGAGAGAGAGCATAGATGCTTTCTTTGCAGAGAGCAGAGTACCAAGGGGTTCAGTCTGGAAGGCAAGACTGCTTCATCGCCACTAGCCATCAAGGGTGCTGGCTTTTCTAACAACTCCACAGTACAAATACACAAAAGAGCTCATTCAATAAGGGACGCTAACAGGTAGCATAAAGCAGACTCTAGGTAAGCCCCCAGAAATGAAGTGTCAACAATATTGGCTATAAACACAAGCAGATCCTCATGTGTGTGCTGTCATTGAGTCCACTCTATGCAGGCAGCTGATCTCTCTGCATCTCTATATACTGTAGAAAACTCACTGTGTGGGTTCTTAGTCAATTTGACACGTTAGAGACACCTGGGAAGAAGGAGTGTAGCACGAATTCTAATTGGCCTTATTAATAAAAACCCAGAGTCAGATATCAGGGTGAAAACTGAAAGATCAGAAAAGCAGAACAGCCAGCCACTAGTTCTCATCTCTGAAATCCTCAGCCTGAAAGAGCATGAGTTCCTGTCTCCTCCCGCCTTATATTCCTTTCTCCCTAGTGCTGAGATTAAAGGGGTGTGTGCCACCACTGCCTGGCCTCCATGGTTAACTAGTGGCTTAGCTACACACTCTGATCTTCAGGCAAGCTTTATTTGTTAGATCACAAACAAAATAACACCACAAAGGAGCCTCAACTGAGAAACTGTCTTCATCACGTTATCCTCTGGGCATGCCTGTAGAGCATTTTCTTGATTAATGATTGATTAGGGGAGGAGGGTCCAGTGCACAGTGGGCAGTGCCAGTCCTGGGCACACAAAATAGTAGGTGAGCAAGACAGGAAGCATTAATGCCCCATGGTCTCTGCTTCAGTTTCTGCCTCCAGGTTCCTGTCTGAAGTTCCTGTCCTAAATCCATGACTCAGTGATGTAGTGTGACCTGGGAATTATAAAATAAATCTTATCCTCCTCAACTTGTTTTGGGTCAGTGTTTTACCACAGCAAAATAAAGGCAAAGCAGGACAGAAACTGGTACCAGGAACATGGGGTATTCCTGTGAGAGACCTAACCCTGTGGATTTTATGTCCTGAACTCTTTTATGAGAGGACTTTGGGCTAGAAGGGGTCTTAGAGTGCTCAGGGCTTAATGGGCTGTTAAATGAACTTGGAAGACTGCAATGTTGAGAGAGGTGCAAATGATCGAGACCCAGCTTGTGAAGTTTCAAAGGAAAGCACAGACTCCATTGGGGTCACTCAGGTGACAATCGGTGCTGGTCCGCGGGGATGGAAGAATCGGCTCTGATTAATAAGAGACCAGTGACACTAAGATGGAATCCTCTCTAGAGTGTTTCCTCACAGTCCGCTCAGATAAGCTGTGGTCCAGAGGGGGCCAAGGCTGCATTGCACGCTGGGAGCTGAATTTGGCATTGTGTTAAGAGTCTCCCACGTGGTTCCTGTTCCTGTGGCATGAAAGACGCAGGGTGGACAGGGTCATGGAGAAAGCTGAGACCTGTCAGTGTTCCTAAAGAGAGGCCACTGGTGATGGTGCAGCCTCAGCTTCAGTGGAGACCCCAGAAGATTAGTCATACCAGGACCAGGGAGGGTCCACAAAGGACAGTGGTAAGTGAAGAGGGGAGCCAGCCTTAGCCTACAAGGCATACTGAGCATTTTGTGGATGTCAGAGCTGAAGAAATTACCTGCCTGGCCTCTTTGGAGACCAGAAGACCATGAATGTTGTGGAATATTATTTTAACTAGGCAAAGATGTGTTACATTTGTTTATGCTGTGGAATATTACTTTAACTGTGTAAAGGTGTGTTACATTTGTTTCTGCTGCATCTGTTTAATGATGTAAGGACGTGTGTTTAATTATATAAAGATGTGCTGCATTTGTTTCACCTTGCCTGCCTAAGGCACCTGATTGGTCTAATAAAGAGCTAAACAGCCAATAGCTAGGCAGAGAAAGGATAGGCAAGGCTGGCAGGTAGAGAGAATAATTAGGAGGAGAGAGAGAGAAGAGAGGAAGGAGGAGAGAACAGGGAGAAAGAGAGGAAGACACCTGGGGTTAGCCAGGCAGCCGCCAGGCAGCAGACACAGAGTAGGACATACAGAATGAAAGGTTAAAAAGCCCCAAGGCAAAAACGAGGATAAAGAGAAACTGATTAAAATAAGAGCTAAGGCCGAGCATTCATTAACTAATATTAAGTCTCCCTGTCATGATTTTGGGAGCTCACTGATGGCTCAAAAGTAAAGGCCTGCTACACATGAGCGAGTACCAGACATCAGATTTTTCTGGATTAATGCTTGTTGTGGGAGGACACAGTCCACTGTGGGTGGTGCCACCCCTAAGAAGGTGGTCCTGGAATTTAAAAGCAGGCTGATCAAGTTCATGGGAAGCAAGCCAGTAAGCAGCCGTGCTCCATAGTCTCTGCTACCAGTTCCTGTCTCGGCTTCCCTTGATGAACTACACAACCTATAAGCCAGATCAACCCTTTCCTCCCCAAGTTGTATTTGGTCAGTGCTTTATCACAGCAAGAGAAACAAAATTAGGATGCTCGCCCTCACCCATAGGTTTGAAATTTCTTAAAGGAGTCGGTAGAAAAGTCTATGTATATCCCAGGAGCATCTGACTGTGAGTGCTGCTAGAACCAAAATGCAGGGGATATTTACATGACATGATACAACCCATGCTCATGCATGTGTGTACTGTATATGTGGGGGGGGGGGGGGTTCTTGTTGCTGCTAAGGGTAGATGACAAACAGAGCCAGCAACAAGGTAAACTAGCTGCAACAAATGTAACTATACCTTTCGGCCAAGGAAATCACATGAAACTTGTTATGTCCTGAAACTCCATTATATTACAAATATGGACAGAAAATAAGCTACATAGCCAAGTAAGTGCACATCCTTAAGAACTCTAACATAATTTTAAAAGTATATATTGATTACATTGGTAATAAGTCCATCCTTTATATGTGGTAACAACTAATAGTTTTCAATTTTAAATGTTGACATAAAGCAATTAAGAGGGCAGAATTTCTCCATAATCACAGCAACAGGTGTGAAATGATACGGGGATTGGCATCATCATATAGGAAAGGATACAGGGATAATGGCATCATCACACGGGAAAGAATACAGGGATTACTTGGGGAAAAAAATACTAAAAATCAGACTAATTCTCACCTGACTTGTTCTCTCTATTAATAATTTCCCTATATCTCCCCTTACTTAAAATGGATTTAGATATTTCTCTAGAAGAAAGATAATCAGGAAGGACAATTTTGTTCTTTAACTAGGATTAATTTTATAGGCAACTAAAGTCATGTGACACCGAAATGTGACAGGTACTGCCGGTTAATTATCAGCCAAGCATGCACCACCATGGCAGGACAGCAGAGACAGCAGCAGAGAGGCAGACAGATTTCCATAAGTTCAAGGCCAACCTGATCTACACAACAAGCTCCAGGCTAACCCAAGCTACACAGTGAGACCCTGACTCAAAACAAAACAAACAAATAAACAAAACCAAAAACACTAACTCACTCTTTATATCATTCACAAAATACTTTGTTGCTTTTGATGTCAAGATTTGAAATAAAAGGAGGCCACTGTTTTTGTTTGGTTTTTTTCTGGGGGGGGGTGTTTTTGTGGGGGGGGGTGTGTCTGTGTCTGTGTCTGTGTCTGTCTGTGTATGTTTGACTATCAAAACCAACTCTGCTAATTTTCCAGGGTCTACTCAGAATGGCAACTTGCCAAGTCCTTTGGGGACGCTGTGTTTTACAGCCAGTATCCAGCACTTGTGAGTCTGTAACACTGGGCAGAATGGAGCATTCTTGTTTTCAATACTTTGGTAAACAAGTATATAGAAAAGAACATCTGCTCTCACACCATTATTCAAATGACAGTGAGACCTAGGCACAAGAATTTATTCCTACCATCAAGGTGTGTAATGTACTCCCACTGCAGAACCTGCTGTCCCCAGCCAGACAGGTTCTTCACCTCAGAACTTATCAAGGAGATGTGCTCAGGCCCCACCCCAGGCCTGTGGAAAAGCATCTACACCTGCACAATGGTGGGAGGAGAGAAAGACTCCTGTAGGCTGTGCTCTTACCTCCACAGGTACGTCACTCTCTCTCTCACACACACACACACACACACACACAGAGTAAAGAATCAAAAATTTTTTTTAATAAATAAAGGGTCTTTTTTTTAATGGTGTCAAAATTCTTACTAGATGACAGATCTGCCTCCATTGTGGGGTTTCTCAAAGGCACACCCCTCTGTGATTCCGGATGACTTAAAACCCTTGTGATGAACTAAGGATGCAGCTTATCGGCACCATGTTCCATCGCCACCACTGCAAGAGTAACCAACCCTTTAGGGTGGCTGTGCCCTTTCCAGAACTATCTTCCAAAGACTAGCAATGGCACCTCTTCAAACATCCCTGGGTCCGTCTTCTCCTGCCCCATTCCAAGAAAGTAAGGTACCCCTTTTTCACCTTCTCTGCGTCGCCTTCCACAGCTCCCAAACTCATGCTGTGCACTGCACCAGTCAAGGCCATTCAAACTTGTCCTGACCTAGAGTTTATTACTCAAATGCTGCCCAATCCTCAAGGCCTAGTCTAGTCACACATTCTCTGTGAAGCCGCCTTTGAGCAAGCAGAGGTCAGGGTTCTCTGTGTCTTATACCTCTTGGATGAACTCATGTTCAGGACACCCACCTAGCTTTCTCTTGTCATAGCAACGGCAGGATAGGAACTATATTTTGAATCCTGTTAACGACCATCACAACACGGAGTTAATAAACACACTAGGAGTAAACCATGACTATTTAAGCCTGCAAGACAGCTGAGCTGGTCCCTGAAGAAACAGACCTGGCATTCAGGAATCCCACCCTTAAAGATAAGGTAGGGAGGTGGTCCAGTCACTAAAGTGCTTGTCTTGCAAGCCTGAGGACCTGATTTCAATCCTCAAAGCCCACATTTAAAAAAAAAAAAAAAAAAGTCCAGCATTCCACTGCAAGCTTGGAATCTCAGAGCTGGAGACGTGGAGAGAGGTGAATCCCTGGGGCTCACTGGCCTACCAGCCAGCTAGCCTAGCCTAATTGGCAAAAGAGGCCCCATCTCATAAAGCAAGGTAGACAGCATCTGAGGAGTGGCACCCGAGGTTGTTCTCTGGCCTCCACATGTGTGTGTGCACACCCTACACACAGAGGTACCTGCAAACACACACAGACACTTAAAAAGAAAGGGGGGGGATTCCTTCTAAAGTGGTACCAAAACCAACACAAGCCAACAGAAGATTGGTGAACAATTTTGTTTCAGGAAAAGGGAGTAAGAAAAACAGATGCCTCGCTGAGAACTTTTCTATCACGTGTTACAGTTACACAGCTGGTGTAGCCCTCACTGATTTTTAAAACTTAAGTCTTACACCAATTATTTCATTCTAAAAGCAAAGATAAACCTTGCCTCCTAAAATGTCCCTGAAAAGACTGAACAAGTGCTGGTGTCCCACATACCCCTAGGGATCTCAGAAGGTGGCCGGTGCTGGTGGTGCCCGGTAACGCTCGGCGTGTTCGCTGAGTGAGATCAAAAGGAAAAGCATGAGACCTGCCCACGCACTGGCCTCGTTACCGGGGGGAAGGACCCAGGATCTCCAAATACTTGAACCAAAATGCGTATTTTTAATAAAGTCAATTTAAGTTTCTTCTACTCCAATAAAGAAAACTGTACAAAGAAGAAATGTAACAGAACAGTCAGAAGCACAGGGAGTGCATGGAGCCTTTTCATGGCTAAGATCCATCACAAAATGGATGAGTGAGCATTTGTGCAAATTTCAGCATTCATCCCAAAACATGTGATTCCCAGTTGGTGGGAGCTGGATGTGTCTGACAAACTTGACTACAGAAAAAGACAGAAAGTGTTGTACATTTCCTAAAAGCATGAGTCAATAGGCCGTTTGTAAAACCATCTTTAAATGCTGATCCCAATTGACAATACCAGATACGAATGCTACTTTCAGCATCTAAAGATATGCCAAGTATATAAGATATCCAAAGTATATAAAATGATATAATGCTTTGAAATTCAGTGTAAAAGAAATCAGAAGTATTTGATAACTTAAAGATTCACTCTAAAATGCTTTTAAAAAAAAAAAAGGACACTATTTCCACATGGTTCCATAGCTTGTATTCTCAAAAGAGGGTAAGGCTACAGAAAACACCCCTGCAAAAAGACCATTCAAACAGTACAGACTTTATATGTCAATTCACCAAAATTACTTCTTGTTCATTCTAAGGCAAGAAGGAAAGCTGTACACACAGACAGAGCACATGAAACCAGCAATGTATCAGACAGACATCCCGGGACATTACCTCATTCCATCCTACCACAGCCTTCTGATTCTTTAGTGTTCTCTTCACACTGATGAAGAGACTCATCACAAACACTAATCACTAACACAACAGAGGAAAATACACCTAGAAGCTCTCTGCCCCTCACACAGAGGGTCTGAATGTTCACCTTGGTCATAACACCCCACACTGTTCTGCTCACAGGACTCTTAGGACTTTGATCTTTTTCTCAACTTACTCCAATATAACCTCTTTCACTTTGCTAAGCAATTCTTATGTCCATTTAATGGTTGCATGTTATTTGTTCTGATGAACAAACTATAGCTGACTTGACCATGTCACTGGCCATTTAAGGTTATTCTGATTGTTTCAGAAATTAAATAATGCTAGATCGGATATCCTTAGCTACTGTGCCAACTAGATTTTTGCCAGCCTGACACAAGGCAAAGTCATCTGGGAAGGACTCTCAGCTGAGGAATTGTCTTCATCAGTCTGGCCTGTGAGCAAGTCTGTGGAGGACTAAAATGAGAGGGTGGAACCACAGCAGGCAGCGCCACTCCTGGGCAGGTGCTCCTGGGGAATATAGGAAAGCCATAAGGAGCAAGCCAGTATGTAGTCTTCCTCCAAGGTCTCTTTTCAGTCCCTGCTTCCATGTTTTTACCCTGAGTTCCTGCCCTGTTTTCCCTTTATCAAGGACTGTAAACTTTAAAATAAAATAACCCCTTTCCTTCTCATGTTGGCACTTAACTAAGAGACCCATGATTGCAGTTTCCTTGGGATACAGAATATTCTAAAGGATGGAAAGAAAAGATATACATACCTTTATCCTTTCTGTAATATTGCTAACTTACTTTTCCAAGGAGATATGCAGTCACTTGCATATGGCCAACAGTGTGCACACATACCTGCTTGCTGCAACTTTGAAAATATGAACACACATATAAAAGTGTTCCACGTTCAGCAAATTAATTGGATAATACTTTCATTTCTGAGTCTTGGAATACTAGGTTTGATCAATGTCTTAGTCAGGGTTTCTATTGCTGTGATGAAACACCATGACCAAACACAACTTGGGGAGGAAAGGATTTATTGGTCTTACACTTCCACATCACTTTTCATCATTGAACAAGTCAGGATAGAAACTCAAGCAGAACAGGAACCTGGAGGCAGGAGCTGATGCAAAGGCCATGGAGGGATGCTGCTTACTGGCTTGTTCCTCATGGCTTGCTCAACTTGCTTTCTTATAGAACTCAGGACCATCAGCCCAGGATGGCACCATCACCAATGGGCTAGGCCCTCCCCTATCAATCACTAATTAAGAAAATGCCCTCTAGGCCTGCCTGCAGCCCCATCTTACAGAGGGATTTTTCTCAATGAAGTTCTCTCCTGTCAGATGACTCTTGCTGTGTCAAGTTGACATAAAACCAGCCAGCAGAGTCAACATTTTGTGGAGAGTCTTTTGGAGGTTAATTCCTTCTTCTGCAAACTGCCTATTTGAGTCCTTTGGGCAAACACTCCTGGGCTCTTAATGTTCTTCTCATCAATTTGATGAGAACAAGTGCCCCATAAGTGCTCCATATTTTCAATTAGAAGCTTTCATATTGGAATAATAGAAAGTTAATTCTATTACTGATCAGTTGGTTAAATGTTCAGAAGTAAAGACATCAGAACTCCCATAGACTTCCACACCTGCAAAATAAAATGTGCTTTACTTTAAACCAGCAACTCTCCACGTGACTGAACACAGCCCCCCACACTTCTCTCCCATCACTACTTTCCAACAGAGCAAACTCAATCATAAAAAAAATCAGTGGTCACAAGATATATTAACTGAAATGAGAAAATGACATTTATACAGAAATTGGGTCAATGACAACTCGTATGTGAATGGGAAAAGAACGAGGCTTCCATTTTTCTAATTAGAAAAGTTTAACCCTAAATACTACTGCTGATAAAATGCATTGTTTCACTTCGTGCATTTGGCCACAGAACTTACAACTGCCTTGAGTCACACCGTACACAAGATGTGTCTGCTAACATGAAGCAAATGTTAATACAGAGCCACCCTTGGCAACCACTTCAACAGCACACACCACAGACACTTGTGGGTTTTCTAGCAGTGCATCCCTCACAGAGCACAGGGTCGGCCCTTCAGTGCTGGAAGACCTTGCTGCTTCCATTGAAAACCCAAAGGCTCAGGCCTACACTTAAAGGAACGCCATGTGAAAAGCAGTCATGATTATGTCGAAGCCTAGGCTGGAATTTGGGTTAATGAGAAATACATGTATATGACACATTGTAAAAGAACTGCAAATATAAAAGCAAACAAAAACAGCAGTCAAAACCGCAACCAACTCCACACACGCAGTTCACATACTGAGGAGACATCCCTCTCCAGACATGTGGATTAAAACTAGCTGCATGTGTACGTCTGTCACTGCTTAGCAATCTTCCAAGTACTAGCAGTCAGACTTCAGAGTACTCAATTGGAATAAAGTAATATAATGATACACTTATTTTGCTTTCACAGATACCGAATTTCAGAAACTTCTAGAAGCTGACTGTTTTAGATGGAGAAGGTGGAAGGGTGCTTTGGTGCCGTGAGGGCTTCTTGTTGACCTCTCCTTCTGTTCCGGGTTCAAGTTCCTGAGTGTGCAGGTTACCTGGGCCCCCATCTCCATACTTAGTGCCCTTGGGATCACCAGCAATCCCTGTGACTTAGCAATCTGCCACAGAAAAGAGCAGCATGGAACTTGCCAAAGGCATGTTACAAAGAATCTGCTCCGCATCCAGCAGAACTCTAAATTATGTGGCTTTAAACCAATGGGACCATCATGAAGAACAAATGTTCACAGGACCCAGGCTGGGCAGGCAAGTGGAATTCAAGGCTGCCAAGTAACTCAACTGTTCTAACGGCTTGTAAGACTCGGTGCCGGGAAGAGCAAGAAGGGACACAGGTTCAAGAAACTGGGAAGCGGGGGCTGGGGAGATTGCTCAGTCAGTGAAGTGTTTATCATCCAAGCATTGAGGACCTGAGCTCAGAACCCCAGGACCCATGTAAAAACCCAGGCACGATAGCATGTCTGTAATCCCAGCACTGGGGGAGGGGGAGGGGCTGAGACTGGAGAATCCCTCGGGCTCAAGGACTGGCCAGCCAAACCAATGAGCTCCAGATTCAATGAAAGACTCTATCTCAAAAAAACTAAGCTCAAAGCCAGGAGTGGTGGCACACCTTTAATCCCAGCATCTGTGAGGCAGAAGCAAGCAGATCACTGTGAATTCGAAGCCACCCTGGTCTACATAGTGAGTTTCAGGCAAGCCAAAGCTACCTAATAAAACCATCTCAAAAAAAAAAAAAAAAGGAAGAACAAAGTAGAGAGCAATTGCGGGAGACACCCGACATCAGCTTTGGCCTTCGCGAGTACATGCACACACCTCTAAAAAAGAAAGGGGTAACAGAGGCGGCACCAGCATTAGAGTTTGCCGTCTACTGACCAGAGAGGCCCAGGATGCAGTCACGAGAGCTGAGAATGATGAGCACAGTGCAGCCCCACCTCCAGGGCTTAGAGAAGTTCCAGATGCAGGTATATTACCCACAAGACATGACTAAGTTTGTCATGGGGGAGAAGCAAGAAAACCCCAGGGCAGGGAAGAAAAGCAGCAGCATCCAAAGCAATGGATCTGGCCGGCTGGGGACCTTAGCTTTCAACCATAGAGCTGAGAACCCGAGAGTGGGCACATAGCCAAGGAGGAAACAAACATGTGGTGGATCTACAGAACACTCTGTCAGCAAGATAAGGCCCAGGATTCCCTGAAGCTCAGGAGCAAACTGTTTCTTAGCAGGCAGAGGAAGAAAATGCGTCTTAAGGGATGCTGCAGTGTGGAGGATGCTGCCACCAGGCACCCATGGCTCTTCTTTTTCCCTACCAGCTAGAGCGGGAGCAGCTGTGTGAACAGAAAACTAGGAGCCGCTCACACCCTCACCCCCAACACCCCACCCCCACAATTAAGGCAAAAGCTTCCAAACCTCGGCTGCTTGTGCCATTTCCAGCTTAGGGCACCCACCGTACCACCGGAGGAGATGCAAGCTATTCTGCACCCGGGGCTCTGTACTCAGCACTGCAAGCCCATGCTCCACCATCTCCTCTGACAGACAGACTCCTCCAAATCTGCCTCAAAGGCCTCTGCACAGTATGACATCTGCCATTAGCCTGGGGTCTCAAGAAAGCTTCCTGGGGCTGGAGAGATGGATAGCTCTGCAGTTAAGAGCACTCGCTGTTCCCAGCACTCACACGATGGCTCACAATCATCTGTCACCACATGCATGATGCATATACATACACAAAGCCAAAACATTCATATACACAAAATGAATCTAAAATAATTTTTATTTTAGTATAAGTATGTAGTACCATGCATGTATCCCCTGCCCCACTGGCCACTTCTGTGGACATCTGTATGGCCACCTCACCCTGGACTGGGAGTTCTGAGGACATCCTTCTAGAACACCCTTCTTTGCCAGACCCAGAAGCACAGCAGGAGACATTCATTACTGGCTAATTAATCAAGCTGCCAGTGTTTTGGAGGACAGGGACAGAAGATACAGGTCCATGCTGCCACCCATAGCGCTCTGAGGAGTTCCTCTAACATTTTAGAAACATCAACTGCTAAAACCAGGCTTTGTGGCTGCGATGCTAGAAAGAACTTCAGACTAGGTCATGTGATTGAAGCACAACTGAGCTTTAATAAAGATATTATAACACAGACTTAAGCTGCAGGGTTAAGAGAAAAAGAGACATTAGGAAGGTCGGACACACCACCCAAGAGCATGATTTTCTCAAGAGAAAAATCCAAGCACATTCTTTGCAGCATGTGGAATTGTGGTGGGATTCGAAGCTACTATCTTCAAAGGGTTGCTAAGGAACCTAAATGAGATCGGGGGTGGTGGCTGAAGGGACCCCTGATTGCAACTGATAAGGTAAAAGTCTAACCCTGGGAGGAAGCAAGATAAGCTATCTTCACTACCAACAAAGCTAACTCACTCACTGTCTTGTTGAAAGTCCCAGAAGTCTGCAGAAAGGAATGAGGTCAAACCAGAGGTCATATATACACAGCGCTTAAGCCTGGCTCACTGCTGTTTTAAAATACCTAAATATAGAAAGAAATATTATTTTTGTGTCAGCCACCTTCACACCAAAGGTTTCAGCACAGCAAATCATGCCAAAATTCTTGCTTCTCGGTTAGTGAGACACTTCCACCAGACTGGGGTTGGGGGTCCTCTCCATCTCACACCCAGCTAACACCTTTCCCTGTCCTTCTAGCCTTACTTCAAACCAATGACAGGTCTCCTAGGGGAAGGAAAACTCAGACAAACCCTGTGTCACCTCCTGCAAAGACGTGGGCTGGGAAAGAAGCTCCGCTGAACAACCACCATGCAGAGCTGGGTTAAGTGTTATTCTCCAGTATTCCCTTTACAAAAAGAAAAGGGAGAGTATGCAGCTCAGCAGCTGGGTAGCCGTGTGAGCAATGGTCGCCCAGCCACGGCCACAAGCCTACAAAGCTTAATGGCTTCTCTCTGCCTTAGGAACCGGGGAAAGCAGCCGACTCTGGGGAAACTGAGGCTCAGAGAATAACGAAAGTGAGAACGATCCCATCAGGGCCAGAGCATGAAGTCTTGCCTGTTCAGAATACGGTTGTCAAGTGCCAGAAAAATATGTTCAACAATTGCCACAGCACTACCTGAGGCAGTCAAACAGTGAATTAGGTAGCGTCCCACCTGCTGAAACCACACTATTAGAGCAGGAACTAGCAACTTTTCAGATTGGACATTGAAGTCTTTCATTACTGAACCCAAAATTCAAATAAAACTCCCTGAACTAAAAGCCAAGGTGTGCAGCTTCACCTAGCATATTTAAGTACTGTCTGGAGGGTAGATGGGGGGGGGGGTCCTGAAACAAGGTCGGTTCCTTGGGAGAGGACCAAGCAGTTTCTAAGTCAGAATCACAGTCTGCTGAATTCTAAACATTGGGACCTAGCAATTTCTAAGTCGGAGTTTCAGTTTATTGAATTCTAAACACTGGGCTTGGCCCTGGCAGAAAGCAATAGCCATTTCAGTGAACTGGTGTGGTACAAGGGCAGCAATATTGCCATGGTGCCTTAATTTCATCCCCTTTAGAGCTACGTGTCATGAACGCAAGGGAATATATGAGATCTATGCTGCTAAATGGTAAATAATATAAATTAGCAAGAGTGAAAACACAACGCAAGTTGCAAACTCATGTCCTAATAAAAGACGTCACTACTTAGAAGCAGGCCTGGAGCACATGGCATCAGGGCACCCCAGCAAAGCTGTGGGGAGATTATTCCACCATGTCTAAAAATATCTACAGATCTAGAAGAACCCTTCACTTTGCAACACTGAGTTCCACTGTGTGAATTTATGAACTAAGAGACCAGGTACTGTACTGATACAAATGACAAACCATGTTTTCTTGGGTGCAGGTATGCATACGCGGTTGAGTTTGTGTAGAGACGTGTATATGTGTGCATGTGAAAGGCAAGGGTCTGGTATCACTCCTCAGCAGACAGCCATCTACCTTGAAGTTTGGTGTGGTGGTTTTTCTGTGGGATTCTGTTGCTGGTTTTGAGGTAAGGTCTCTCACTGGGACCTGGAGGATGGCTGACACAGCGATGCTGCCTGGTCAGCCCGTGCCAGGGATCTGCCTGCCTCTGCCTCTTGAGCACTGGAATTACAAGTGCATGCCACCCCTGCCTAGTAGCGGTTTACACGGGTGCGAGGGTTCGAAATTCAGGTCCCCATGCTTACACAGCAAGAACTTTACTCATGGAGCCACCTTCCCTGTCCCCAGATAGTGTTTCCAATAACATTAGCAGCTTGCTGTTTGGAGGACCCGGTATGATTAATTCTCTTCCCAGTGTTCAGGTTTTCTTTTCTTTTAATACTTCTCATTGTACCTTCTGAGTTTCCTAAAAATGAAGTGGACCAGCATCACTGATAACAAAATGCTGACCAACAGCAGTGAGCAGAAAATTTAGCACCCAGTCGGGCCTGGTGGCACACAACTAGAATCCCAAAGCTGAGAAGTAAAGGGCTGGACAAGGCTAGTTTTTCAGGCCAGCCTGGGTTATAGTTTCAAGGCAACCCTGGGAGAGCTAGAACTTGCCTCAAAATATCAAGGACAACCAATGACATTAAGATTTCTGGATAGTGGGCTGGAGAGGTGGCTCAGTGGTTAGAGCACTGGCTACTCTTCCAAAGGTCCCCGGTTCGATTCCCAGCTCCCACATGGTAGCTCACAACTATCTTTAACTCTAGTTCCAGGGGATCCTCTTCTAGCCTCCATGGGCACACACGTGGTACACAACATATGTACAGGCTAAAACACCCATACATAAAAAATAAAATTAAAATTAATAAATAAAAGACTTCTGGATGGGATCTGAAATCAACAACGACTCTCTACCCACCCTTCCCAAGAACATCCTGGTGTTTTCCCTTCCATCTCCAGATGCCACTGAATACCTGTGGCTAAGCCCCATGGAAACCACAATGAATATGACAGCAGCTCCATCTTTTCCAAGAATGGTTCTGAAGTTACCAAATCTTCTTCAATAAAAAAACATTCATTTGTCCATGGCAAAAATAACCTGGAATATAAGTCTTCAAGACTGTTGTGCTTTACAATCTCTTGTCACAAAATATGGATGTTCTTCAAAATTGGAGTCACAACTACAATTTGTGAAACACTTGAAGAATGCTCCCAGTTAAGCCCAAGCTCTGGTTTGTGGCTAAGGTAATCAGTGCAAGCCCTCTCCAAATAGCTTCAGAATGATGGAGAATATAAAGTAACAATTGACATAAGAGGAGGCGTAAGCACTTCCCTTACCCCAGCAATAAAATTTTGTTGGCAGTATTTTCGGGTATAAACATCTCATTATTACAAGCTTGTAATCAGGAAAGTGTCACACGCACCCTGCACCACAGAATTATTTCTCAGAGGTCACCAGGACACACAATGGGAGGAAATCCGACTCTGCAGTGAAAAGCCTGCTGGGAGTCATTAAAAAAATCATTGGGAAGGAGAAACTTAGGCTTTGGTCTCGTGCCTGCTTGATCCCCTGGGCCAACAATACACTCCTAGTCACTTAAACGTTTTTACAAAAGCTGTACTTCTTCAATATAAAAGAGAGAGCTGTTATCCCAAATTGCTGTTATTTTCCTGTTCTGTTTCTGTGTGTGAAACAAGACTTCTAAACTAACAAAAAACAACAATCAGTCCAGAAGGAAGACACAATGCACTATAATGAGGAAATGCTAAAAACATTACTCACAGCATCAAGCATAAGAAGAAGCTGAAACTTCTTGCGTTTGGGCTAAATTACAAGATTGTTTTGTTTTGTTCTGTTTGTTTGTTTGTTTGTTTAAAAATAGCTACAATGGCAAACATAAAAGCAACTTAGGATTTCCTATAGATGAAGAGTGTGTTTACATTGATTTTGTACTTGCTACGAACTGGAGACAGTAACTTAAGCTCACATCCCACACTTCTCAGTTCAAGCTAGGTATCAAGATGAAGCTGTGGGTCTTTGGGGACTGGGGGCCTTGCCCCACCTGGCCCTTCTCAGCGCTGCACCACACGTATGCACAAATCAAGGACAGAAATCATGGTGGGACTCCTCAACCTCACAGTCGGTGTTCCCTGTCTGGTGACTGAGACATCCTTGCAGGAGGGAGCTATGAGATTTCTCTTGTGCCTGTGACCTGAGCCCATACTCCTTATATGAGCTTGGTAGGGGGATGGCATTTCCTGTCTGCTCTTTAGTCATTTCCCATTCTCCTTTTATTGATGTCTTCTGGTAGTTTCCACATTTGGAGAAATGGAACAGAATAAACAGATTCATCAGACCTCAGCATGGTTTGCTTGCTTGCTTGCTTGTTTCTAACAGTTAATGCTTGGACTGGGAATGTTACTCAGTTGGTAAAATGCTTTCCTAGCATGCTTGATATACAATGAAACAAAGCCAGGATCATTTGAGAATACACATATGATACACAGAGAAACATTTCCTGTGGATTCGTGATACACAGTGAAACAAAGCCAGGGTCTCCTGTGATACATGCATGAGACACAATGAAACAGAGCCCAGGAAGTCCTGGGAATGGATGAATGATATGCTGTGAAACAAGGCCAGGATCTCCTATGGATGTATTACACACTGTGAGACAGAGCTAGGATTTCCTATGAATGTATACACAACATACAATGAAACAGCCAGGTTCCCCTGCCCCAGGGAAAGGATTCCATAGTGGTACTGGCTGCCATGAGGAAGGTCCTGTGCTGACTGGGTGTTCTGTCTGTTGTAGATGGTTCTGTTTCTTGCAGATAGTTCTACTCTTCTGTAAAGGGCAGTAACTAAAGCATAGAAGTGGAAGCGTATCTGGAACTATCCAGAAGTGTCAGAATGTTTAGAGTACACAAAAACCCAGTGAAACAGGAATGGCTGCTCTCTTTCTTACTCACTAAAGATATTCATCTAAAATCAAAATGTTAGTCCTATGCAAACACAGTCTGGCTTTTCCAAAGGCAGTAGTTAATTCTAAGTGTGACATTTTATTTCATTTGTGAAATGTGGTATTCAGTAATTCTCTAGCCTGTCAGTTCATCTGCAAATAGACTAGTTCCATTAAGACACATTCTTCAGAGCTGGAGAGATGGCTCAGTAGTTAAGAGCATTCACTGCTCTTACAGAAGACCCACATCTGGTTCTCAGCACCCACACTGGGTGGCTCACAAATGCCTATAATTCCAGCTCTATGGACACTGATGCCCTCTTTCTTCCAAAGGCAAGGGCACGCATGTGCACATACCCATATCAGATACAAGGACATGCACGTGTACACATAAGTAAAAATACAACAAAAACTTTTCTCAAAAAGACACTCTTTTTATGTGCAAATATTTTTTTACTATGACTTAGGAACATAGCCAAGTCGGTAGAGTCCTTGCCTGACAGGAAAGAAGCCCTTTGTTCTATCCCTAGCACCAGCATAAGCCAGGGAGCATACCTGTATCCCCAGCACTAGGGAGGTGAAGGCAGGAAAATCAGAAGTTCCAGGCCACCCTCCTTGGCTACCTACCAAACCTAAGTCTAGCATGAACTACATGAGACCCTGTCACAACCAAAATAATGTTTCATCAAAGGAAAAATTAACAGATAAATAATAGCAGCAAAGGAGAGCCCAAAGAAATGAACAATTTCAGACTATACATACAGAATAAAAGACAAAATTTTGGCCCTGAGCTAGAATCAGAGTTCCACCCAAAGCTGAGGCACCCGAGAGGGTGCTGGAGTGGAGATCGTCCACACCTGAACTGCAGGGCTTGGGCTGGCAACAGCAAACAGCCAGGGAGACAGCTGGCTTGCTCAATTAATGGGATGTTTCTCCACAGCCCTTCAGCTCTGAAGACAATGCCTCCAGCCAAGCAGCTGGGAGGAACTGCGGTGTGGCTGGTGGCTACAGCATTAGATGTTTAACTTACATGAAAGAAGACCTACTGATTGACATACACATGATGGCTTTTGTTGGAGATTTTTACGTTGTCCTTAAATATCATCCTGGTTGGCGTCAGGACCCAGATGCTGGTATGATAGCAAGAGAAAAGCTAACAATAATTTTTAAAGATTTTTTTTTTTAACTAAGAAGCACAAGAAAGCTTCATGCGTCCTTGAGGATCCTGAGAAGTTCTAGGAAAGCTAACGTAGAGCCCAGCCTCCACGACTAGTCCTGGGTGGAGAGGCCAAGTTTTATAAAGGTGTCCTCTGAGATTAAGGGGGGATTCCTAAACACCCCAGGAGAGAACCAGGTACAGGAAGATCAACCTGAGGATACAGGAAAATCTTTGGAGATAAATGCTCCATCTTTTCTAATCCTCAACTGCCAGAATCAGCCTGGCACTCATTCTTTAAAAAAAGAAAAAAAACAAAAACTTTCATCTGTGCAACAACGAAGCCTTTTTCAGGGGGTGGGGGAGAAGAGGGTGTCATGAATCCTAGGCTGGTCTTGAACTCACTGTAGTATTCTGCATTCACCTACCCAGTGTTGAGATTAAAAGCATATACTGCCTCATCCAGTTTATGTACAGCTGGGATCAAACCCAGTGCTTCATACATGCTAGGCAAACACTCGACCGACTGACCTACAGCCACAGTCTAAGTTTATTTTAAATAAAGAAGAAAAAGAAAAAGAAAAAGAAAGAAAAGCACTTACTTAGAAGTATTACACACTGAGATATTGCATCTAAATATCTAAATATGCTCTCTAAAATATACTTATTTTATTGTCCCCTAGGACATTTAAATAAAAGCAAATAATTATATAGTCTAAACTCATCACAAAAATATTACAAGCACATTATAAAAACTTCAGGAAAAGTCATAATCCCTTCACTTGAAGATAAACACTGGCATTGTGTCATTTAAGGGAATGCATCCCTTTAACTGCTTTGAAACCCGCTCAAAATAATGTATTTCTCAAATGTAGTTTCTGAAACTGCTCATGTTTAGACCCACAACTTGATTCTTTAAAGTATTCTAAGAAGTTAACAGCACTGAAGTCATCAAATGCAAATGGCAAATTTAACTACAGAAGCTGAAATGGCTCAGGGTGCAAAAATGCCAGTCAAGCTGGACAACCTGAGTCCTCAGGGGCATCTGCAGAAGGAAAAGAACCAGCTCCCAAAACTGCCCACACTCACGCAAGTATACGTACAATAACAAATAAAAATGAATTTTAAAATTTAAAGCAAATAAAGTATAGGTCCTCGTGAAATGATAGAAGAAAAAACTTTTGTGTTTTAATACTTCTCATTTTAGCCAAAAAAAAAAAATTAAATCATTTTCTTCCCCTTTCTTTTCCCATGTCTTTGCCTCTTGTGGAATTTTGGGAAGAGCAGGTAAAGTGTCCCAGACCATCAAGTAGGAACACTTGTATTCTCTGGTCTTAGCCACTTAACCAGAGTAATATTCCTAGCTGGCATCCCTGATTTTACTTCTCAATACACTCTTCAAAAGGTTAAGTGATAGGGGCTGGGCAGGAGCTCTAGGTTCTGATCTAGGGAGGGAAGGAGAGCGAGTGTCAGAAAACTAAGGTAAGTCGAGGAGAAGCCCAGTAGGCAAAGTGCTGCCACAGGAGTATGGAACTCGAGTTTGGATCTGCAGAACCTGGATGTGCAGTGCACAGAACCTGGATGTGGCAGCGCATGGTACAATTCCAGCACTCCTGGATGAGACAGGAGCTGGAGACAGGACGATCCCAGGAAGCTGTGGGCTGGCTAGCTTGGCACAGTAAATAAGACACTCTCTCAAACAAGGCAAAGGGAAGACTGACACCAAGATTGTACACACACACACACACAGAGAGAGAGAGAGAGAGAGAGAGAGAGAGAGAGAGAGAGAGAGAAATGGGGAGAGAGAGGGAGGGAGGAAGAAACAGAGAGAGACAGAGAAACAGAAAGCGAGTGAGAGGGGGCAGAATTGAAAAGGAAAAGAAAGTGAGTGTAAGAAATCTAATCACCATCTAAATGTCTCCTTACCTTGGAACTGCTGGGAGTAAAGTGGATACTGGAGTTTGTTCCAATTAATTTACAAAAACAATTACAGCATCAAGTCGCCGCAGGGAAGTGCACGTGCTGCACATCAGATGGGGTGGAAGGACTCTCGAGGGGAAGTAGTAACGGCAGCTTCACTTAGGAATGCTGTCGATCTTTCAGTCCACGTGGCAAGGCTATCTTTAACAAAACATACACATGGACGATCTTACTCTAGTGAAAATGGGTGATTTTCCAAATCTCCAAAAGCCTCCATGTTCCGCAAAGCTGGGCTTTTGTAACCCCAGGAGCATAAATTCATTGTTTTCCAAATATTCCCTTACTTATGCATTTTGAAATCCATACTCTTCGGGTAACCCATAAGAGAAGGCATTGACAAGGCATATGATATAGACATCATTTTTAGAAAGAAAAGCTTATTTCAGGCATTTCTCCCCACCCTAAACATCTCTTCCTCTCTACCAGCATGTGTGGTGACACTACCAATCACTGAAATAATGTCAATAGGCAGAGGTGGGTAAATGAAATTATACATCAAATACATACTCCAACGGTTCACCTTTCTCTCCCTGCTTCCCCTGGGGCACTGTGGATGCTCCAGGCTGCAAACATTCACATAACAGGCACGATGCCAGTAAAGGATCCCAAGGCAAGCATCTAGGTTGCCTGATGCGAAGATGGCTGTCATCACTGTGTTCTAGTCACGGCTCCCACCCATCACCTTGACTCTAGGTTACCAGAATGCTGACGGAACAGCCCAAAGAAAGAAAAATCCCACAGTGTATTAAAACTATACATTTACAGCAGAAGAGCCCCCGTAGGGGGAAGGCGCGTGTGGGTTACCAGGGAATTAACTGCCAAATCCTCTCACATTTTGAATGGCTTTATGACTACTACTGTCACGAAGGTGGACAAACCAAGGACTTTATGAATGACAGATGAAAGTAACTATAATAACTATACCCAGAGGTATCTCACTACATGTGGAGATTAGGAGGGAAAGAAGCATGCCTTCCAGCTGAGGACAGGAGCCAGATCTCCACAAGGTCCATGGCCCATTCCTGACAATTGCTACATACTGTAGATCTTCTAAAAACCTCAGAAAGTTAGATTTTAGATCATTTCCAATATATACCTCTATACTTGGAATTATTTCTAATATATGCATACATACAGGTTCCTTTTAGTACTCCAAAACTGACAGGCAAAGTTCAAAGAAAAGGCAACAAATCCGCATCACTGTTCTAGACAGATCAGACATCAGAACTACTGCGTATGCTTGCAATGCATTGTTCTTTTAAAAAAGAACACAGTCTCTACATTCATCTAACTAGTCCCACCAGCCCCCAGCATGGAGGCACTGGCCTATCACCCCAGCGCATGGGAAAGGGGCACAGTAGGATTTCATCACACTTCCGCAGAACAAAATGCAGCTCCAAATTTAAAAACTGTTTATTTATGGGACCATCAGCAGTTGTTGGTTTTGGTTTTGGTTTTGGTTTTGAGACAGGAACTCATACAGCCCAGGCTGGCCTCAAACTCATCCTGAAGAGGCCGACCTTAAACTTCTGATCCTTCAGCCTCCACACCCCCAGTGCTGGGAATACAGGCAATGTCCAACCACACCAGCTTTATGTGGTGCGGGCGATGGAAGTCAGCATCGCGCATGCTAGGGAAGCACATCACTAAGGGAGACACATTCTCAGCCGTGAGATCTTCCACGTAATATTCTCATATTATGACTGACCACAAGACACTGGCAATACAGAAACAAACCCTTAGATGAGGGAGGACTGCTCTCTATCTCCCACTCAACCTTCAAGAAGTCAGCATCAACAATGATTAAAGTGTCGGTTGGAATCCTGCATCCTGAGTAGTGGTAAAACTGTCCCTACTCACCCAGTAGGGTTCCCAGCAGACGCAATCACCTTGGCAGACCAGTATGCACAGATGTAACGAGGCTACTATCAACCCATAAAGACATGGGGGCGGGGGGGAGCGAAACACGTTCCTTGCAACTTCCTACTCTGTAATCCTACCTCAGCAAGTTTAAATACTCTATGCTAGGGAACATTTTTGTTTTGTTTAGTCTTGGTTTTGCTGAAACAAGTTCTCTAAATGTGTTCAAGGTAGCCTGGAACTTGCTATGTAGTCCAGGCTGGCCTCAAACCCACAATCCCCCTGCCAAGTACTAAGATTCTGGGCTTGTACCACCATGCCCAGCTCTGAGGACAAAATGTGAAAAGATGCACACCAGTGGGATGGATCAGCAGGTAAGAGCACTTGCCACACAAGCCTGACAACCTTACTAAGTTCCATCCCTGGGAATCATGGCTGATGGACAGAAACAACCCTCTGACCTCTACACATGAACTGAGGTACACAAACATGCACATACACACAGGCACACATGTGCTTGGCAAGCACACACGCATAGCATGTGCACTGTAAAAATTAGAAAATGAACGAAATTTTCAATAATTTTTATATATCTACACAGTGAAATACTACATGGCCTTTAAAAATTATCCTGAAAAATATTAAGGGACATGGGCAAAATGCTAATATGTTAAGTAAAGTAAGTTGAAAGAATTACATGTGCACTGTGCCATCAACTATTTTAAAAAACCACGTGTGGACTGTGGGTATCAATGGATGGTGGAGTGTTTAGCAAATACAAAGCTCTAGGTTCTAACCCTAGCATCCTACACACACCCACACACAGGCCTCAGGTATCTACACACAAGCATACAGAAAGATGGAAAACACGGTCTCTTAAACTTAAAATTATTCTGAGTGGTAAGGTTATTCATGCTTTATTATCATCTTTAGAATCACCTAGATTTCCTAATTTCATACAATATATATAATATATATTTGCTTTATTATAAGAAATACAGGGTCTCAGAGGTTAAGAGCATGTACTGATTTTATAAAGGACCCATGTTTCCTTCCTAGCACTCACATGGTGGCTGTCAATCACCTGTAACTACAGTTCCAGAAGATCCAATGCTTTCTTCTGGCTTCTGCAGGCTACTGCACACACAGGACGCACACAGGCACACAGGCATACAGGCATGCACACGCGCACACACACATACACACACACACACTAAATTAATTAATAAAATGTTCTTTGGAAGTGTCCAGTGTGGTGGCTCACTTCAGTGCCTCTGACAGAATCCAGGGCTCTAGAGTCCTAAATTGAGAGCTGTGACGATGAAGTGTGCTGATATGGGCTGCCACAAGACTTGTCGCAGTACCACTCAGCTACCAATGAATCTGGAAGTGACTCGGGCTATTAAAGATGCATGTGTTCTCAAAGGCAGCATCAACAAGCTCTGAGGCCTGAAATCCCGTGTGGGCACCCACCCACGTCCACACCATAACAGAATGGAATTCTCATTCAAACAACAAAATCCAATAAAGCAAATTGAAGAGTGTATTTGCTTAAGGAAAACACCACCTCCATGTTGTCTTTCACTTCTCTGCCGGCACTAATTTACCAATCGTCAGGTCCCTGAGGAGGCCTGCACAGTAATGGTGCTCGATAAACAAGGAGGAAGAAGATGCTGGCACCGTTCCACCACCAAAGGTACGGAGTGCCGGCTCAAAACTCATTCCAATACCCTACTCACTGCTCTCAGTCAGCAGAATTCAGACACCACAGTGGGCAAAGCAAAGGAGAAGGGAGGATGGGTCAGAGAGGGGGAAAAATCCAGTGTGCTTTCAAATGAAGCAGGGTGAAAAGTTATGACAGAGTTAAGAAAAAAGAATGAAAAGGCTGGGAAGTTCTGTTGCAAAGTTCACACACACACACACACACACACAAACACAAACACACACACAACACACCCCTCCAGGAAATTCTAAGTATCTCAATATGAATGTTTTTTAAGATTTATGAGTCATACAAAAGCTGACTGCATTTCCGTAATCCACAGAGTTACACAACAGAGTCAATGATTACCTCAGAGACACTTGAAAGCCTGTGACTATAAAATAAGCCCGAAGCCTATCAGCAGCAGGAAACAGCTTGGTAATAACATCCCTTTCATCAGAACCCCCACAATACACACTACACGCATGCACACCCACAGCACACGCAGGCACACGGACACACAGGCATGTACACACTAAGAGGTGGACACATAGATAGACACATTTGGATCGTTATAGAATCATAAAACAAAAAACCAGCTCCACTTGGAGAAAACAACACAAGCCACAGCCACAGCCATAGTCACCCCACATGCACAGTCCTCTACTGAGGTGGGAAGGGCACATGCACTATGACTTTAGCAGCAGCTCAGCAAAGATGGCTAGCCACCACAGGGCCCAGAAAGCTGCGGTCTCAGCCAGTGCTGAGCTCTGCTTAAAGGTGAGTATACAGAAGCAATGCTCCAGCCTCCTCGGGCAGAAATGATGAAGGACCTGTGGAGGCAGGTCAGCACAGCCCCACACCCACTGGCACAATCTTGGGGCACCAACGACTAGACGATGCCTTCTCTAATTCTAGAGCTCACAGGTACCAAATGCTGTGGCCGGGCACATGGGAACTCCTTGCTGTTCTTCCTGCCTCTACAGCTTCCGCTGTCTGACTTTTCTGAAGAGGCACGAACAAACATCCCTGCATCACAGACAGGGCACTGGCAACAGACCAAAGAAACGATTCCAACCAAGTCTAGATTGTTGAACTACTGTGTTTATGGCGGTCACTTAAGGAGCACGGGTGGCTGAAAAGCAGCTGCATCACCAAAAAGCCCATCACGGCAGGTATGACAACTCAGGGGAGCTGCCACCCCGCACAGCTTACAGGTAATTCCTCTGATGTCTCCCACCTCCACCAGCTATTTACCACTTCTAGAACTGGGGCAGAGGCCTTGGGAATCTTTGAACTTACCCACTTTCTAAGTTTCCTCAGCTTCCTGACCCCCTTCCTCCTCCCTCCAGGAGGCTATGTTTCAATGGGGAGTGGGGACGGAGGTTACAGGATACAGAAAAGTCCACAGGCTTTTAACAATTATTTAAAAAAAAAAAAAAGAGGGAAAGGAAAGGAGGAAGGAGGGAGGAAGAAAGAAAGGGTGGAGAAAAGATATAGCTTGCTGCTGGTATAATTAGCTAGTATTCATAAAAGCCCTAGGTTCAATTCCCAGCACAAAAAAAAAAAAAAAAAAAAAAAAAAAAAAAACACAAATGTACAATGATGAATTAATGATTTAAGGACCAAGTTCAAGTCAAACATTCCTTCCAGGAATACAGCAGCACGTATACCCCCATGAGCAACATGTTACTAACTCCATGTTGTACATGAAGCAGACCCCTTACTGTCCACTGAGGCTTAATTACAAGGAGCGCCTCAAACCTGGAGGACTGTTCCTTAATTACTACCTGCCTTAGTCATGAGCCAGCCCTGCAGTTCAGAACCTGACTCTACACGAACCATGTCAGCCCTACGCTTCACAGTGATGAGTGGGTGCCACCAATACAACAGGCCAGGCCGTGCCGTCCGGCAGACAGAGCTGCAGAACGCTACAGACGCTTCATGAGGGTGCCAGCTGCAAGGGTGAGCACCCACACCACAGCGGGGTGGAGGAAGGGCAGAGGGAGGGGACAGAACAAGCCAAATAAAAGGGAAACTAGTGGAGGCTGTGCCCGCCTGGGAGACAAGTACAAAGGAAACTCTGGTCAATGCCAGATCGCGTAAACATCCCCACCATTCACACAAGCACGTCTCAGAAGGGCAGACCGGCGTCGCAGTCCTCAGCAAACCAGTGTTGCACGTGACCCTCCACGCACTGCTCGCCAGTGAACGGACGAATCACCACTTCCCTCCCATGTGCAGGAACTTGCAGGGTACTGGAGATCACTTACCTCACAGGACACGGCCATAATGGAGTCTCGAGTGGCTCAGCCACTTTGAACCTCTCAGAGAAAGATGCCACATAAACCTAAGCTATTATTATCATTATCTCACTCTAGC
>CABHPH010139765.1:0-12359 GCA_902168325.1 Peromyscus nudipes
AAGATGTAAGAACTAGATAGCTAGAAGCCTGAGCCATTAGCCAAACAGTTTAAACAATATAAGTCCCTGTGTTTACTTGGTTGGGTCTGAGCGGCTGTGGGACTGGCGGGTGAGAGAGATTTGTCCTGACTGTGGGCCCGGTAGGAAAACTCTAGCTACACTTATATGCTGTCTTTTTTTAAACATAAAATTGTCTAAAGAAAATAAATTATCCACTCATATCTTGGCAGTAATCAACAACTATCTAATTGGACCTAAGGCCTGATGACACAGGAGGGAAGCCTGCCTGGCACTAGAAACCGAGCCAACTACCCAGGGCTGGCAAGGCCATGGATCTTAGAGGAGAACCTATTACTGCCACTTAACTAAACCAGCATAATTCCTAACTGCACTATAAATGCTCTCATACCCACAGATTATGTAGCTCTCGCCCCTCACCAAAGAAGCTCTTCTTTGCATAGATGGAGACCATTAGAGAAAAATGGTCAAAATGCTGAGAGCAACTGACTGTGTGGTACCAAGTCCCAGTGGCTACATTTACAACACAACTCCTGTCCCAAAGCTCAGGGAATATCATGGGAGAAGGGGCAGAAAGATTGTAAAGGCCAGAGAAACAGGAAAGCTACTATAAATGGCAGACATGCTTCACCCATGATAATCCAACAATATGGCAGCGTGAATAAGACCCAAGCAAGGCCAACACCAATAGACACAGTGATGTGGAAGGAGGAACTCACAGGGCTTCATCCCTAGACAAAGAACTACAGACAACTAAGAACTGCTGGCAGAGGAAGTCTTCCCCAGGAATGGGCCCCTAATTGGTTAGCCAATACCAAGTCGTCAACCTTAAAATTACATACATACAAGCAATGCTAAACAAATTCAGCAAGTTGTATTTATGTAATACACATACATACATACATGAGTATGTGTATATGTATATATAAATCACTGGTGGGTCAGAGAGATGGTTCAGCAGGTAAAGGTGCTTGGCACCAGTCCCTCAGAGTAGGAGAGAACTTACCCTTGAAAGCTCTCCTCTAACCTCAATGCATAAACATGTGTGTGCAAACACAATCACATACAATCTTTAACGTTTTAAGACATGGTAAGATCTATAAGGTTGCTTTTTTTCCAAGTTGACAATTATACATTTACAGAAAGATAATCCCCTGGCTTTAAACAGATATGTACATAAAATTTGAACAAACTTAAAATATAAACCCTTAGCTCACAAGAGGGCCTCTGGGAAACCCCCTATGCTTCTCCCTTACCCAAGGGAGAAGCATAAATTTTAAAATTATTAATTTGTGCCATCCAATAACAAGCCTGAAGTTAGGTGATTTACTCATAAGATGAAAAGTAAAGGAAATTTTCAGTTTCTACTCTGAAATCTGTCTCTCCAAAATTAGGGTCCTATGCTTTCTTACTCTCTTCTGGCTGGTATGCCAAAGTAAAGAGAGAAGACCCCTGTAATGGGCTAAGAAGTTAAGATATGCTCAGGTAGAAGGCATGCAGGCCATCTGCCCTGAGTACAAACAACATAGAGACAGACAGATGCCAGGGAAACCCCAGTTCCCACACCTCAGGAACATATTGATGGAACAAGGTCCAGGCCCTCCCAGAGGCTTTGCTCTGGCCACCTCCTGTTTCTTTGGTATTGTCAGAAGACAAGATCAGTTCCTGGGCACCAAGGACGAGGGACTTCCTATGAGTACTGAAAGTACAACTTTAAATTTTCCTTTTTTAAAATACTTAAAAATTAAGAAGTCCAACTCCCTCCTGTGCTGAACACAACCCTTTTGACTCCTGACATTGATTTGAGGAGGAGAAGGGCTGTCAACCCTAGAAGGCTGCCTCACTTTCTTCCGACATTTCTGTTTGTCTTCTCTCTGGAGTGCTGTGCTGTCGAGCTTGGGAGGTGCAGTGGCCCTCGGGCCACAATGAGTAGCTGCAAAGAAGTTCCCTCGGGACATCTGGGTGGGGGGGTACTTGAAAGATCCAGCTCAAGTAACCCTGTAGTCAGCAGGAGGGGATCCTGGGGTGGCCCTCTGCCAACCACTGGTACCTGGTCCCCAAAAGCCAACTGAGATGTGTTATGGAACTCTGTGGATATCCAGGAGATTCCCCCATGCTGAAATCCTGCCCACTCTGTGATGTCATAGATCTTTCCATTCATCAGTATAATGTCACTGATTATGAGGCCCAACATGCTTGAATTCGCCCAAGTCTCCCTCCTCAGCTGGATGGATGTAGCCCATTACACTCAGCACAGTATCTGGTTAGGTTCATGGTCATCTCAAATCTCTAACACTTTCCTTTACATCGGCTACACATGACAATATCCATTGCTTCCTTGAGTGTTGGAGCCCACTAGGTTTCCTAGTGGCTGTACCCAGCAGGACTGTACAAGAAGTTGATTGGACCATGAACCTGGGTACCAGGTGTTTGTAAGGGTCTAACTAGCAAGAGGGAGGTCTTTTGCTCCACCCCTTGGCATTGTTATAAATAGACCTTTGGAATAAAGTTCTGGGCTGATGGATAAGGATCCAGGCCCACCCATGTCTACCCTGTGTTTTCTCTGTTTTCTCTGTCCCTTCTCTACTTCTAAGTCTCTTATCCCTCCTTCTTCAAGAGTTCCTGGGGTAAATAATAGTGAAGGCTGGTCCCCCACAGATGGCACCATAAACAGGGATCAGGGACTTGGCAAAAGGACTGTAGGGGATGTTGCGAGTGTAGGCATGCCTATAAGGAATTGAAAAATGAAGGCAACGAATGGTATTTTATTCTCAGATGTATAGGTAGGCAGTGAAATGCCTCATGGCTGCAGCATTAGAATTCTCTCTATAGCGCTCTCTCTCTCTCTCTCTCTCTCTCTCTCTCTCTCTCTCTCTCTCTCTCTCCTCTCTCTCTCTCCTCTCTCTCTCTCCCTCTTCTTTTAAAATATAAAGAAGGGGGACCTGTTGGAGCCCACTAGGTTTCCTAGTGGCTGTACCCAGCACGAGCCTGGGTACCAAGTGTTTGTAAGGGTCTAACTAGCAAGAGGGAAGTCTTGCTCCACCCCTTGGCATGGTTATAAATAGATCTTTGGAATAAAGTTCTGGGCTTGTGGATAAAGACCCAGGCCTACTCGAATCTGTCCTGTGCTGTGGAGTGTTCTGTATGCTGTGAATGTGTTGCTCTGATTGGTTAATAAATAAAGCGCTGATTGGCCAGTAGCCAGTCAGGAAATATAGGCAGAACAAGCAGAGAAGAGAATGCTGGGAACAGGAAGGCTGAGTCAGGAGACACTGCCAGCCGCCACCATGAAAAACAAGATGTAAAGATACCAGTAAGCTACAAGCCACATGGCAAGGTATAGATTTATAGAAATGGGTTAATTTAAGATGTAAAATCTAGCTAGCAAGAAGCCTGAGCCATTAGGCCATACAGTTCATAATTAATATAAGCCTCTGTGTGTTTACTCGGGTCTCAGTGCTGCAGGACTGGTGGGTGAGAGAGATTTGTCATGACCAGTGACAGGCTGGGACACAGGAAAACTTCAACTACAATCCTGTGTTTTCTCTCTGTTTTCTCTGTCCCTTCTCTACTTCTAAGTCTCTTATCCCTCATTCCTCAAGAGCTCCTGGGGTAAATAAGTGTGGGGGCCGGTCCTCTACACTTGAGGTCATCTTGTAGCCTGGGCAGAAACTCAATCACTGAACAGCTTACTCATTCTCTGTGGTTCATTTCAACTCATATTCCTCTGCCTTTTAGGATTGCTGACAAAGTCCCAAAAACCTTCAGGGCCTCCTCAGCCTAGGATCATGATTTTTTGTCAGGATGAACCATCACTTCCAGCTGCCTATAGACCTTCAGCTCAACACCTTCAACCTCACCACAGGAAAATGGTTTACATCATCCTCGGGAACCCCAGACATGGTCAAAAGTCAGGCCGCTTCTCCACTAGCAGTAGCACCCACTTGCTACAGGTGCATTACCTTGCCTATTAGTCCTCTGCTTGACTGAAGACAACTCCAAGCCCACTGAACTAATCTTACCAGCTGCTGCTGAGTTCAACAATGCAAGGCTGGAGACTGCAGTCAAAAGATGAGCCAAGTGGTCTTATGCCTCCAGCCTAACAGGTCACCCAATCCCACCAGAAACCTCCAGCCCATCTGCAGACAAACCCTAAGAGAAGGCAAAGTCAGGAGCAGGAAATCAAAAAGTGTACTATCACCTGGGCCCAGCCCCCATGCAATCTCTGTACAGACTCCCCCCCAGACTAAGGAAGATCCAGATCACGGCAGTTCAGCTGCTTACATGCATAAGTGATACAGTCACAAATTTCCACAGAATCTCCAGCCCATACAAGCAGTAAAATCAACCCAGAAGCTTATCTGTCCAAGCTGACATAGTCCCTCCCCTCCTCATAGTCCGAGGCCTCTGCACTTATCTGCCTGACTTCATTTTTCAGCCCAGTGGACATCAACAGGGGGACCTGGGCCCTCTGCACCCACTATCCTGAGTATCTTCCTTGCTCAGAAAGTGGTGTCCCTGCCTCTGGAATGAGGCTTTCTTCCCACATGACACATATGAAAAAAAAAAATCACTGAGAAACTTAAGAGGTAGTCATATTCCTGTTGTGGAAGATTAGTTGAAGATGGGTTACATTTGTTTATGCTGTGGAACATTTGTTTAATGATGCAAAGATGTGTTGCATTCTTTTATGTTGCATTTGTTTAACTCTGTGAAGCTGTGTTACTTTGCTTGTCTAAAACATCTGCTTGGTCTATTAAAGAGCTGAACGGCCAATTGGTAGGCAGGAGAAAGGATGGCGGGGCTGGCAGGCAGAGAGAATAAATATAAGGAGAAAAAGGGAAGAAGAAGAGAGAGAAATGGAGGAGAGTAGGACATCAGGGGTCAGCCACCCAGCCACACAGATAACAGCAGAGTAAGAAGGAATATATATAGAATAAAGGTAAAAAGCCGAGAGGCAAACTGTAATTAAAAAGAGACAGGATAATTTAAGTTAGAAAAGCTGGCTAGAAATAAACCAAGCTAAGGCTGGGCATTCATAAGTAAGAATAAGTCTCCGTGTATTTATTTAGGAGCTGGGTGGTAGGGTCCCAAAGAGTAAAAAAAAAAAATCTACATATTCCTCTTCCAACTCCTCGTTCCCAAGGCCGGAGAGGGCAACGGTGGCAGAAGTCACTAGAGAACCCAGCCCTCCCCTCCAACTAAGACCATTCTGGGATTCCAGGGCTTCCCTGGCAGTTACCAGCAAATGGAAAGAAAACAAGGGCCCCATCCTCTGGGTACTCAGCCCATTCTCTCAAGATGTCCTGGTCCACTCCTCACTCTTCAGAAGGTGCCTTCATGATCAGGGTCGCCTCTGTCTCTAGGTGATCCTGGACCACTTGGGGGACCACAGCTCAGATCCAAAGAGTTGGCTAGGCGTGGGAGCTGTGTGTATTTAGGACCAGAGAGCTCACTAAGGCAGCAGGTACCTTTAGAAGAGGTCCCTGCTAAGTCCCTGAGTCCTGAGAATTAAAGTATCTCAAGGTCCACAGAGAGTCCTGATGTCCTAAGAGGCACCACCACAGTGGGCTCCACAAAAACCTCTTTCTCCTGGTGCTTCTAGGCCATGGCCTCGGGCTTCCTGAGGACTTTGGGTCAAGGTCATCAAGAAGAGCACTATTAAGGAACAGCAACCATAACTCCTCCCTCTTAAGCATCTACTCAAAGGTCAGACTAAGCCAATCGTCAGCCACCTCCCACTCACCCTCCTAATGTCTTTTTTTTTTTTTTTTTAACTGAGACAGGGCCTCTCTCCCTCTCCTCCTTCTCTCTGGCGGGAAGAAATCTCTTAAGCTAGCACACAGAATTTTAACAGCTATACTAAACCACTGCCACATCAACTAACCCTGCAACCACAACATCAACACACCTATAGGAAAAAAGAAAATTAAATCTCTGTAACACTTTGCAGATTCAAAACTAGCCGAACATCCTGACCAAATCCTAAACAGTGCTATCTTCCAGCAGCGCTATCATCATTCCTCAGTGAAGGACTGGCAGTGTTTCACTTTGAAACTTTACTGCATATATTTTTTAGCCTATCCCGAGGTTTTGAATGATAATGGATAATGTATTCCCTGAGGTTACTGGGGAGCCAGCAGAAACAACCTAACTTCTCAATTCTATATACATACATATCTTACTATTAAATACACATATAAAGCATGTCTACATCCGAAAAACAAAGAGAAAAGGAGAGAAAGCAGAAACAGAGAGACAGTGCCCAAACAGTGAAAGTTTTCCCTGCTCTTCCCCTGAAAGGTATAGGAATGAGCAGGACAAACTCTCAGTCTAAATGAAGAGTGCAGAGGACCCCACCCCATTCTGTGACAGAATTCCCTGAGCACCACAAGCACCCCAGAGGCTGGTGGCAAAACCTTGTGGAAACAAGCGTGTAAAGAACTTACAGACCAAACTCTGATTTGCATATTATATCCTTCTTTTCATCTCGGTCCTGTCTGCTTACATGTTTCTTAACTACTATAGTGCTTAATAACTCAACCCAAAGGTGTGCTTACAATGAGAGTGGTTTTCATTTTAATCCATCTTTAAGCATACTGTGGTTTTTAACTGATCCAAAGTAAAACTAAATATCAAAGCAAATTCCACAGCAATTCTGGAAAAAAAAAAAAAAAGAAAGAAAGAAAGAAAAATCCATCAGAACAACTTCTTTCTGGACCACAAGGCACTTCCTAGAGTCAGAGAGAAAAGGCCCCTTCTTAACAGCCCTCCTGGGGTAAGCTAGATGTTACCAGACTTCCAACTGAGCTAAGAAGAACCCAGTGCTTTGTGGCACAAGTGTTTAAAGGAGCCCTGGGAAGAACTTCAAAGCTCCCTCAGCAGCTCACAGTGATGTGATTAGGACTCACTCAGGGTCCCTCTCTTCCTAGGTATAAGAAACTAATTGGCAAAGCAAGCTTAGCTCTGAAAGGATGGGCGGACTGACAGACATGGGATGTAGGAGGAAGATGGATAAGGGGCAGGGAGAAGAAAGGAGGACAGATAAGAAAATAAAGACACATTTGCAGGTACCTACCGTGTATACAGAAAATGCAGACAAGAGATTCACATTCTATGATGGCATCTCACAACTGCAAAACTAATTACACATCTGAGCTCCAAGTGCATGTATCAAAGTTTTCACTGACAAAGCTTTAAAATGTAAGAATTGGGAATACAAATAATACTATTTCAAAAAAAGCACCAAGTGCTATTCTTACACAATCTATTTCTTCATTTCTTTTACTATTTCAAAGATATTCTAATATATAATGAAAGTAAGACTCAGTTGCACTCTGTTTCCTAGCATTCAACCCCAGACAGCCTCTTTCCTGGGCTTTCCTATGTCAGTGTGCACACAAATCCAGACAGCCTCTTTCCTGGGCTTTCCTATGTCAGTCAGTGTGCACACAAACCCAGACAGCCTCTTTCCTATGTCAGTGTGCACACAAACCCAGATGGCCTCTTTCCTGAGCCTTCCTATGTCAGTGTGCACAGAAACGTCCAACTGTATTTCACCACCACCTTTCCCTTAAATCTAATCACATTTCTGGCTGCCTACTGACTGCTTCTACCAGCAGATTGTTAATTTTCTCTGTGAACTAAAACCATAGTTACAAGTCTATCTTCCTCCTGGAATAACAACAATAATGTTTTATTTCAGTACTTTTAGTCAGTACAAATAATGACTTTGAAGTCTGTAAAACTTCACTTTTATAAATTATTTATAAGCTATTGAGGCTCTTGCTATTTAATATAACTTTAATTTAAACTGAAAACACGTAAACAGCACTTATTTGGGGCAAAATTGGTGACTACATTAACTCTTACAAAATTCTAGGTAAGCATTGAACCAATTTCTTTAAAATAAAACTCAAAGGCAGCTTATAGAGAAATAAAAAATATCTACTTTCCTCAGTTTTAAAGTTGTACACACACACACACACACACACTTACACACATGCACACTCACACACACACACACACACAAGAAAGCAAAAACAACTGCACAACTGCTTTTAAAACATCCCTAGGCTTTGAATATTAAAGAACTAAAACTTGGTCAGGGAATACAGCTCAGTGGTGAACACAGATAAAGCCCTAGTTCGATTCCTAGATAGCAAAAAACAAAGGACCTTGGAAATTTGAACAGAACCAGCCAGGTATAATTGTTGAGGATGCACACACAGCTCTCAACACAAAACCCTACAGAGCTATTTCCCAGTATCATAAATCTCATCACCTAGTAAAACAATGGAAATAAATCAACAGATTTCACACAGTTCAATTATGTAAAAATCTTACCACGTATAAGATTGATTTTTCTTCTTCAGCCACATGGTAATACCAAAGTAACAATAAGAGCCCATTAAGGAAAAACTATTTCCTTCAGACCAAAAGAATAAAGCCTCTGGTCTAGATAGAGACCCAGCCTTGTGGTTGGGCGGCTCAATGACCTAGATAAGGGACCACCCCTCAGGAAGGCAGAAGCATCCCTAGGAAAGTGGTTTCACCTTCAACTAAAGAAACAGAAGAAAGGATTTCATTTTTTAATGAACTAATGTACTTTTCCTTCCCAGAATTCCCTCCCTATAATGCATTTCCTACAGATAAACAGCCAAGAGGTTCTGTGGGGGTCAGCCCATCTTACGGGCATAACTGTCCCTTCTCTTTAGTCTTCTTTCAGATGCTGGCCAGAGCCTAAGTACGCTGTCTCTGATACTTTGGGCTTTTTCACGCTTGCTCTAATGTTCAGCTTCCTTGCCTGTGGCTGCAGTCTGCTAAGTGGCTGACTTCCACATCCACTTAACCTAAACTGCATGGTTTTCTCCATTCTTCTCCATCTCCCTCCTCCAGGAGCGGCCGGCGTTGACAGCCTAACCTGGGGTTTTTCTTTTCAACTCTAATAAAGTTGTCCTTAAACTTCCTTTCCAGTCTCTCCTCGAATTCTTTCATTAATGAGTAAGAACGCCAAAGTGGAGCCCGACCGCCACAGGACTCAGCGGGAGCTTCCAAAATTTCTGGTAACGAAGGCAGTTAAAAAAGAAGATAAAGTATTTGATTGCTTTTAAAGCAACAAACAAACAACAAACCCCTTCAACTAATATTTAAAATAGTCCATAGTCTGCAATAGCAGGAATCTTGTGTGACTAACTGGTGACTAAGACTGAAACATTAATGCAAAAAGCCCTCTTAAAGGAAATATAAGCAAAAAGCTTTAAAAAAAAATCACCCATCAAAAGTAAGCATAAAAACAACACTAAGAATACTAATCCCACCATCATTTAATGTCCAGACAACCACTCTTCGTGTCCTTGGATGTTACACTGCTACCTCCTTACACATTTTGACTTTGGTATCACTGTAGTTCAACTCCACTTAATACTGTAGAAGATGAACAGTTATAACTTAAATACCGCATAATTAGCCTCTAAAGTGGACCAAGATAGGTTTCTACATTTTGCCAGGTGGTGAAATATTAACATTGAGAAGCTGAAAAGTTAAAGGCCTATGTTGTAGTGACAGAGCAAGCAAAAATAAATAAATAAAGTCTTAAAGTGGCCTAGAAACGCAAAGGAAGAAAAAACACAAACACAAAAAAATTTAAAGTAATAACAAAATAGCAGAGCTAACCTACCCCATCAAAAAATAAACCAAATGTTAATGAACTAAATGATCTAATTAAAAGTCAAGAATAAATGCTGTTTAAAAATTCAACTACAAGCTATCTGGAAAGAAAAAAAAAACACTTTAACACAAAGAAAGGCACAGATGCTTGAAACTAAATTTAAAAACATAGACCATACATCCAGTCAGCATTCAGGGGCAAAAGCAGCTACGCTAGCATGACTGGTAATGCTATGAGCAGACTCTGTGTAGCTAAAAAAACGACACTTCACAACAAGAAAATACCTGAGTTGCAGGACACTTGACACTGACCATACCATACTGAGAAAAGCATACCAAAAGGACATATGGATAAAACCACTGTAGACACTCATTTAAAGACAGAGGCAATTTCCAACCACAGCTGGAGGTCTTACACTTTCCTCAGCAAATGATAAACTCAGACCAATGAATTTGACCAGAAACAGACCATTAGTTTTCAACAAGGACTAGTTACCCCAGGTGGACATTTGGCACTATCCAGAGACTATCCCAAAGGTGAAGAAGAAGAAAGAGTCAATAGCATGTACAGGCTCAGGCACAAGACAGCCTTCCCCATAAAGCACTCTTCTGTATGAAAACCTGTCAATATTTCCAAGGTTAAGAAATCCAGATGTAGATAACATCATCAATAATCCCGACTTCATTCATCTGTTTAAAAAAAACACTATAAATAAGCCAAAGAAAAACCACATGAACATATTGATACAGAAAAGCCATACAGCAAATTACTATATCTGTTCATGATAAAGGTCCTCAACATATTGGACTAAATGTGAACTTCATAAAACTGATGATGCACACATAAAAACACAACAGCTTACAGCATCACAGTTGATGGTAAAAGACTGAGTGCCATCTGGTAGCATCAGGATTAGGGCTAGGAGAATGTACACAGTAAGACAAGAATGATGATAACACATGTAAACTGGAAGAGAAATAAAGCTTTCCCATCAGCAGGTAACATCTGTAGGAATGTACCAGTGACTCCCAGAACAAATGAGAGCAGCAAGGTCATGAGTCAGGATCAGGACACAAGGTCAATGACATTTACATGCAGTAGTAAGTCATAAGTATATAGAGGATGAAATGTAAAACATATTCCCGTACTTCCAATCATACACAAAAATTAACTCAAAATAGACAAGAGACTCAAATGTAAAAGGTAAAATTATAAAGCTCTTAAAGAAATCAGGAGTAAGCCTTTGGGTTGGTAATTGTTTCTTCTTTTTTATTAAATGTTTTCATTTATTTTACACACCAATCACAGTTTCCCCTTGCTAACTGTTTCTTAACCATGATACCAAAACACAGTCAACAAAAGGTTACTAAAAAGAAAACAGGCATGATAGGGCATATCTGTATTTTCAGCACTCAGGAAACTGAGGAAAGAGAATCACAAGTTCAAGACCAGCCTGGTATTCACAGTGAGTTCAAAGTCAGTCTGGACTGTACAGGAACATGCTGTCAAAAAAAAAAAAAAAAAAAAAAAAAGATGACCTGGCCTTAATCAAAATATTTTTCTGTTCTGAAAGACATGACCCTGTAGCAGGAATCTTAAAAGTTCTTATTAATAAAATCAAACCTGAGGCCAGTTATTGGGGTAAATGCTGGTAGATCAGATATAGAACAAGCCACAGCTATCTCACCTTGCCAGTTCCTCAGCTAATGCTGTTTCCTCAGACTAGAAGCCTCTGAGTCCTCATCCAGAATGAATCTCAGCTGCACTGTGCTGCTCCAAAGCCTGAAAGCTTAACCAGCCAAATGCTTCTAGTTCCTGGTCCTCACGCCTTATATACCTTTCTGCTTTCTACCACCACTCCCTAGGATTAAAGGCTTGCTTTCTGGGATTAAAGGCGTGAGTCACCATGCTTGACTGTATCCTTGAACACATGGATTTCTTCCTCTGGAATGCTAGGATTAAAGGTGTGAGTGCCACCATTTTCTAGCCTTTGTATCTAGTGGCTGTTCTATCTCTGGGTCACACAATATTTTGGGGAACGCAATACCACCACATGACCCAAGAAAGTGGTGAGACAAATATATAGAACATGGTAGAATATTTGCAAATTGTAGATGCAAAAGCTTGCATCCAGAATATCTAAAAACAACTGCAACTCAATAGCTAAAAAGTAAGTAATCCAATGACAAAATGATATTTTTTTATTTTTATTCTCCTCTCATCTTCTCCCATAAATTACATCCTGACCACAGTTTCCCCTCCTTCCCCTCCTCCCAGTCTCTACCTCCAACCTCCCCTTTCCCGCAGACCCACCACTCCTCTGCCTCCTCTCAGAAAAGAGCAGGCCCAGGGACATCAACCAAAAACACAGTACAGCAAGCTACAATAAGATCAGACATATACGATCCCATCAAGGCTAGATGAGGTAACCCAGTGGAAGGAAAAGGGTCCCACAAGTAGGCAAAAGAGTCAGTGACCACCCCAACTCCCACTGTTAGGAATCTCACAAGAACATCAAGCTATGGGCTGGGCGGTGGTGGCACACGCCTTTAATCCCAGCACTCGGAAGGCAGAGGCAGGTGGATCTTTGTGAGTTCAAGGCCAGCCTGGTCTCAAAAGCAAGTTCCAGGAAAGGCACAAATCTACAAAGAGAAACCCTGTCTCAAAAAAA
>CABHPH010139765.1:12459-37569 GCA_902168325.1 Peromyscus nudipes
CCTCCCCCTCTCCCTGAGTTCTGCCTAATGTTTGGCTGTGGGACTCTGCATCTGCTCCCATCAGTTGCTGGATGAAGTCTCTCTGGTCTCTTTGATGACAATTCTGCTTGGCTCCAGTCCTAGAACACTCTGCGGGCAGGACAAACTGTAGGTCAAAGGTTTTGTGGCTGGGTTGATGTCCCAATCCCTCCACTTGAGGCCTTGCCTGGTAACAGAAGGTGGCTGGTTCAAGCTCTGTGTTCCCCATTGCTAGGAATCTTTGCTAAGATTACTCTCATAGATTCACGGATTTTCCATTGCAACTAGGTTTCCACCTCATCCCTGAAATGACCCCCCAATTCAAGTCATTTCTCCCAGTATATTCTCCCTCACTCCACCTCCCACCCCTCATCCCCACCGCCACCTGATTTCTCCTATTCCCAATCCTATCTGCTCCCAGTCCACCCAAGAAATATGTTCTATTTCCCCTTCTTAGGGAGATCCTTGTGTTCCCCCTTAAGCCTTCCTTGTTACTTAGCCTCTCTGGGTCTATGTTCCATAGCATGATTATCTTTTACTTTACAGCTAATATCCACTTACAAGTGAATACATTCCATGTTTGTCTTTCTGGGTCTGGGTTACCTCACTCAGGATGATTTTTTTCTAGTTCCATCCATTTGCCTGCAAATTTCCTGATGTCATTGCTTTTATCAGTTGAGTAATACTCCATTGTGTCTTTATCTATGGTTAAAGGACATCTAAGTTGTTTCCAGGTTCTGGCTATTATGAATAAAGCTGCTATGAACACAGTTGAGCAAGTGTCCTTGTAGAAGGATGGAGCATCCTTTAGGTATATGCCCAGGAGAAGTATAGCTGGGTCTTGAGGTAGATTGATTCCCAATTTTCTGAGAAACCGCCATATTGATTTCAAAGTGGCTGCACAAGTCTGCACTCCCAGCAGCAGGACATTTCTTAATAGAAGATATGCATCAAAAGAAGCCTGGTATCACTAGCCATCTGGGAAATGCAAATCAGAGCCACACTGAGACACCATCTCACACTACACAGAAGACCTTATACTGCTGGAGGGAATCGGAACCAGCAGCCACTTTAGCAGACAACTCACAGTTCCTCAAAAGGTTAAACATGATACCAGGTCAGCCAGCAAGTCTACAGCTGGGTTCATTCACCAGAGAAATGAAAAGATTAAGTCCATACGGAAATGCGCACAAGCCTAAGGCAGCGTCATTCACAACTGGAAGCCTAAGGGGTTGGAAGCTCCATCACAAGGGCTCTCTGAGGGCAACGAGCATTGAGGCAGCAATGCACACAGTATCCTGAATTTCGCCATCAGCCAAGCAAACAGGACCACTCACCAATGACCACATGTTGTGGAGTACTCCTTTACACTGTGTGAGGATGTGTCACTGTGACTGGTTTAATAAAGAGCTAACCAGTCAACAGCTAGGCAGGAGGTAGAGTAGGGACTTCTGGACAGAGAGAACTCTGGGAGAAGAAAGAGGGAGTCGAATAACCAGAATGGCTATCATGGAGATGAGGTAATGAGTGTGTGGGGGGTGGGGAGGCACATCTTTGATCCCAGCACTGCAGAGGCAATAGCAGAGACAGGCAGATCTCTGAGTTCGAGGCCATCCTGATCTACAAAGCTAGTTCCCAAACAGCCACGGCTACACAGGGGAACCCTGTCTTGAAAAACCAAAAAAAAAAAAAGAGGGAGGGATAATTTAAGTTATAAGAGCCAGTTAGGAAACAAGCCTAAGCTAAGGCTGAACTTTCATAATTAACAGTAAGTCTCTGTGTCATTTTTTTTCTTTTTTGTGAGCTGGCGGCCCAAAAAGCAAAGTCCGACTACAACCACATACCGTGTGACTCCACTGACATGAAACAACCGGAGAAGAAAATCTGTAGACACGAAACTGATTGGTGACTGCTAGGACCGGGTCGGGTGGAGAACGGGTGTGAGTTATCAAAGGGGCTTCGTTGGAGGTAAAAATAAATTCCTGGAATTGACCATGCTGAAGATTGATCAACTTTACAAATATACTTAAAACCACTATTCTTTTACAAGCATGAACAAAACTCATACTAAGAACACTACAACTGTTCTGAAACAGGGTATGTAAGCTACATCTTGCTAATGACAAAAGTTGATCAAAGAAATGTAAAAAAATCAAAATAGATGGAAAGTAATACCATGCCATGGATAGAATAACAATAGTATGAATAAATCATAAGTACACACCTGTATATTTCTATAACGGAAAACTAAGCAATAGAAAAGGAATGAACTGGTGATACGGGTAACATCTTGGGAGGATCAACAACATGATGCTTAGTTTCAAAAGGAAAGAAAAGGCCTGCGTTAAAATGATACACTTCCATGGTTCCAGTTCTGCAGCTCGTCAAGTCCTCTTTGTGGTGATGAAAGCATATTGTGTACAGACAGCAATGGGGATTAAACAAGTCAGCTCGTGAGGACAAGCTGCTCAGGACTGTCACACATGAGTGCAGAGAAAACAGGAACCCTGAGTTCTACAGGCAGTGACAGCCATGTCCACTTCCTAGTTTCACATTAGGTGCAGTGAGAGGATGGGAGAGCAGAAGCACCCTGCATCGCTGAGCCTGTGAACTTCTCAATATTAAAGGATCAACGCAGATGGGCCCTACAGTGAGTGCTTCACTGAAGATAATATGCACAACAAAAAAGCAAACACGGCAGTGATATTGATAAATCATTGATATGATGGTGTCAATGGTACCAGGAAATATATATATATTAGTATATATATATATATATATATATATATTACTCAAAATACAAAGATTTTCAAATTGGTTCCCCAAACAAAATGAAATGAGAGACACATAAACTGTCTCAAAAATGTTAAGACATACTGAGCAACAACAAAAAGAAACCTGATTGTGACGTATATAACAACATAGAACTCAAGTCAAAAGGAATAAAAACTTTTATTTATTTGTTTGTTTGTTTGTTTGTTTAGGTATGGACTTAACAATGTTGCCCTGGCTAATCTGAAACTCACTATGTAGACCAGGATGGCCTCAAGCTCAGAGCGCTCCTTCTGCCTCTGCCTCTGCCTCCCCAATGCTGGGAGTACAGGTGTGTGCCACTATGCCAAGTCCTTCAAATATTTTAATAACAGAGACTCTACCTCAAAAGGAAGATACAATCTAAACAACATAATAACCAGCATGGAACTTAGAAATACCTTTCAACCCTAATAATAGAACAAGCATTTTTCAAGCATTCATAAAATTACCTTTTTAAAACCTAGGTATAAATTAAGCAACACAGAAAACCTTATTAGGTTACAAACAGGAAAGTAAGAATGCAATAAAATAATATTAACAGCATAGACCCTTTTATTATTTTAGATTCACTGCAAAATAATTCTTTATCAAAAAAGTAACAGACTATGACAGAAGAATTTACAAAAAAGGACATTAATTAATCTACTATAAGCATAATCTACAGAATAACTTTCAGCAGTGATAAGGATATCCAAAGCCTTAAATACTAACAGCAACACAACCTTAAAATTATAATAAACACATAATAAACATAAGAAACTGTTGTGGGATGGTCTTTCTGTATGCTGTGAATATGTGTTGCTCTCATTGGTTGATAAATAAAGCTGTTTTGGCCAATGGCAAGGAAGAATAAGGTTAGGTGGTACATTCAAACTGAAGATTAAGATGAAGTGAATGAAGTGCTGCCTCACTGCTCATTGCCCTCAGAGAGCCCTTGTGATGGAGCTTCCAACCCCTTAGGCTTCCAGTTGTGAATGACGCTGCCTTAGGCTTGTGCGCATTTCCGTATGGACTTAATCTTTTCATTTCTCTGGTGAATGAACCCAGCTGTAGACTTACTGGCTGACCTGGTATCATGTTTAACCTTTTGAGGAACTGTGAGTTGTCTGCTAAAGTGGCTGCTGGTTCCGATTCCCTCCAGCTGTATAAGGTCTTCTGTGTAGTGTGAGATGGTGTCTCAGTGTGGCTCTGATTTGCATTTCCCAGAGTCAGAGGACAGCCATCCAGTCACCCAAGGAACAAGATGCCAGCAGACTGGTTATGCCACAGCTATGTGGCAATACATAGATTAATAGAAATGGGTTAATTTAAGATGAAAGTGTTAGCTAGCAAGAAGCCTGAGCCATAGACCAAACAGTTTGTAGTTAATATTAAGCCTCTGAGTGATTGTTTTATAAAAACAGTTGCTGCCTGGGTGGGACAAGGTGGGACTGAGAAACTTCAATCTACACAAAAGCAAGGAATAACTGTTAGTTTCCTTATGTGTGAGAACATTTGTGATTATGCAGGGAAATGTTTTGATAAAGTTTCAGACAGAGGGTTCTAATGTCTACAGTATGCTTCCACATGATAAGCACACACAGCCACATAGACACACACATGCACTCACATGCAAATGAAGTAAAATTACAAACTGCTAACTGCTGACTCTAGAGGTTTTGTGGGAATTCATGTCACCAGTTCCTGCTGAAATGGTCAGATAACTACAAAAATATAATCCTACTTAAATGCTAAAAGTCAATTGTGCCACAGTGATTAAAGGATGCTTCTAGAAAAAGGTCTGTCATTTTCTTCAGTCATGATGATGAGTTGTCCCTGCTCTAGTAAACACTCTCCCACCCAAAAGGAAAAAAACAAAAAACAAAACAAAAAAGCAGGTTTAAAGTTTGATGTGTGACTAACAGATCTTTTGCACATGTTTTCAAAACCAATATTCACATATTAAAAATGATTCAAGATGCCATCAGCAGAATAACTCTCATTAATTACACACAAAAAAAGTTATGCTTACCATGCACATAACTGTGCTGTTCTAATTATCTTTTCACATATTAACTAAATCATCTGAAAGCATGATAGACTATCATTACTCCCATTTTTCAGAGAAAGAACAAGCCAGAGGAGACGCAGTTAGTGACAGAGCCAGACTATTAAGCCAGAGGTAGACTCTGAAGTCCCCACCTGAGCTCTGTGCTGTGCTGTCCTTTGAGGCAGAATAAAACCTGTTTTGAATTCTCAGGCGTTACAACATCCATGAGGTCTCTGAGTTTAGCAATGCATGCAGCGACAAATTCATTATTATGAAAGGCCTTAACACCAACTATCACTGCCCTCTGACTCAACAACTTACATAACGTTCTACGGATGGTATGAATGAGTTCACATGGAAAATTTTATGTGAATAACAATAGAAAAAATTGTTCACAAGATTCCTTACAGAGGGCAATTGCTATGAAAGGGTAGTCAGTGAGCCTTCAGCAGGGACCAAACCTAGATGGCAACAGAAAATTTATTAACTTCCTTAGGTATAACAAAGGTGCTATACAGTGAAGGAAATGGGCTGCTGCTGGAATTTGCATAAGCATGCCTTAATTAGGCTGTATCACAGAACTTTCTATTACTTAATTAAAAAGAAGCTAGTATTTCTGTTCACTATTTTATATTTACATTTCTTTATTTTTGAGTTGCATCTTTACAATATTCTTATATTTATTTTATAGACAATAAACATAATGTTCATGTAGAATTAATTTCAATCAAATAGCTGCACAATGGAAAAAATATGTAGGGAAAGGTTTCTCACCCCTGTGTAATAATGAATAATAAGCAAAAATAAAATCAAATTCTCTCAGGTAACTAATTCTATTAAACATGTAAACATGTAAAATTTACCTGCTTTTCCTCTCAATTAGAATGGCCACATATGAGGCTGGTAGAGCAGCACCAAAGCCAGGAGTCCATGAGTAGAATTTTCCAAGTATCTTCCTGAAATTCAAATTTGGAATTTTTGTATGAAATTCCTAGTTGGTCATTTCAGCCCTTACAAACAGAAGCTTCTCTTCTCCACCCACCTTTTACTCAAGAATCCCACAGTACCCCAGATCCACCGAGTCCCAGACCAGATGCACTGTCCCTCTCCACCAGCACTGTGCAGCACTCACAGTAGGTCTACAGAAAATGCCAGCTGTTTCTACAAGCATCGTCAGTGTTCTTGTTGAGATGGTAGTTATGGATGCTGCTTGGCTTAGATCTGGTTTGGTTTTGTGAGACAGAGTTTTACTGTGTATTCCATAATGTCCTTTAGCTTACCATGGAGCCCAGGCTAGCCTCTGTCTCCTGCCTTCTCTCCTGAGTGTGGTGTGTGCCACCCACTGACTCACAAGTGGTATTTCAAAAGGGATTGCTTCTACACTTTACAACCCTTCATGCTTTCTTGCAGCACTTGCTGAGTATTATATATTTTTAGTTTTATGTGGATACTATTTCTTATTTATTAACATTAGTTATTGAAAGTAGGAATCTTCATAGTACCCAAAATATTACAAATAGCTTAACTGATTATGTTTCCAAACAAATTTAGAGACATGAGAAATACATGTTTTTGAAAGGGGGTCTCACTTTGTACCCCTGACTAGCCTGGAACTCACTTATGTAGTCCAGGCTGGCCTCAAACTCCTAAACCACCAGAGTGCTAAGACAAAAGCCATGCGCCAATATACCTTGCTTCAGATACGTGACAAGGTTTTCTTTCAAAACATGCTCCTAAGAAAAAGAGAACCAGCTTCTAAATGTAAGAAATGATCTGAACAAAATTGATTAGTAGATATATATATAATATATATAGAGAGAGATGTACACATATATACACATGTGTGCATATATATGTACATATGTCTATATATGCATGTATATGTGTATATACATACTTATGTATGTGTGCATATATACATATATGTGTGTGTGTAAATATATATATAAATCTGGGGGAGTGTGGAGGGCAGGCAGAGAAAGACAAGGATCAAGAATCTGAGAAATGATCTTTTGCATTGAAGTCTGGGTTTTTTTTAACTGCCATGAACACTTAATGAGCACTTATGAGACATTAAAAACCTTTTGTCTGAAAGCCTGCAAGGAGGTTTCCCTTACAGGATCTACGAAGCTATTAAATATAAGCTCTAGAGGAAAGGGGACGTAGGAAGACAGCTCCAGGGAGAACACTGACACTATCTTACTGTTAAATTCATTACGCTTCCACTGTCTAGCCAGGCAGTCCACAGAACAGTGTGTGGCCATAGCAGCTTCCAGGGCAGTCAGTACCTGAGGTTCTAACGAGTTTTGGCACTGTGGAGACCACAGGTTCAAGCTCCTTACACAGATGTCCAAGTCAATTCAAGATACAATCTGCTCCATAGCATGAAACTTTACTGGTTACTGCCTCCACTATGTGAAGCTTATAAATACTAGGGCTCCAAGAAAAAAATCTATAAGAGCCATTTGGAAATTATATGCTTAATTCTAACTAAAATATGCAAAACTACTTTAGACAACCCAAGGATGAGGATAACATGAAGTGACTTTTAACTTGACAGATATAAACGTTTGCTTCCAACAGCAGTGAGACGTTGCTAAGAACAGCAATCAAAAGGCTGAAAGTTAAACTGTGTCAATCAGACAGCAGGAAGCACAGGTATGGAATACAAGCCTAAATCAGAACACTGTCCAGCAGGAGGAGATGCCAGGAACTTACTCACTCTTTGAGGCACAACCATATGTCTTTTATGGACCCAACTTTATATGATAGTTACTTTGAATTTCTGGTCATTCCTGAATTCTGATCCTGATGAGAAATCCTGACCAACAATCTCAGAACTATAGTAGGCTTTAGAATAGGAATGTTATATTGAAGTGCTTTTGCTGCATAATCAGGCCAGTAATTTGAAATTTACATCATGGGGCCAAGATCTAAGGCTCCTGTTTCGACAAATTTTCTTGGAGGTAAATGTTATTTCACAAATTAAACTAGAAAGAGAGTAACCTGAATCACAATTATGCAAATAGACCTTTGTTGCCGTAGGGTTTGAATGATGTGATGTATGACCCCATAGGCTCACATATCCCAATGTTTGATTCCCAGTTGGTGGAGTGTTCAGGAGGGTGAGAAGGTATGGCCTCCTAGGAGGAGTTGTGTCACTGGGGTTGGGGAGAATGGGGGTGGAACAGGTGGGGGGATGGCTCTGAGGTTTAGAAAGCCCACATCAGGCCAGTCTCCTCTCTTGCCTCTTTCTCCCACTGTCCCTCCCTCTTCCTCCTCTCCCTCTTCCCCAGCCACCTGTGGATCAGGATCAGGAGGTGTATTCTCAGCTACTGCTCCAGCGCCATGGCTGCCAGCAGCCACGCTCCCTGCCGTGTTCATCATGGACTCTCACCCTCTGAAACTGTACGGAAGCCCCCAATGAAATGCCTTTGTAAGTTGCCTCAGTTGTGGTGTTTCTTCACAGCAACAGAACAGTAAGACAGTTTCCATTTCAATATAGCAAAGTCATTAACATGCAGTGGTGATTATGAGCACCAACCTTAAAACACAGAAGAAAGTAATATACAAGGCCCCATTAGCGGTCAGGAAAGAGGCGGACTGGAGGATCTCGGGGAGCAGCTTGTACAGGTAATACTCCAGCTTCCGCTTCCGGAGAACGGCTGCAATCTGGAAAAAGAGAGGCTCTGTTATTTCAGCCAATCACTTAGATTCACTCTTATGTGGAAGCTACTGAATAAAAGCATATGCTAAAGACTAAAGTAAAAAACTGCCATTTTCCTAACTCCTCTATATGAACAAAGTTTTAGAACAGACGATGTTTGCATTCACTTAAGTTGAAAATATCGACAGCTTTCATCACGTGATGAGTCAGCTCCAAGATAGGCACATGATGCGTGAGCGTCAAGGTAGGTACATGAAATAAAAACAAAAATAAGAATAAAAAAGTCATAATAAAAATAATTACAACAAGGTCACGTGATGAGTCAGCTCCAAGGTAGGTAGGTACGTGTAAAGCCGTAAAAGCAGTTTTCAAATGAAAAACATACTTTAGAAAAGAAAAGGTAACTTGCCATCCAAATAAAATGGCATGCCACAGCAAAGCTCCATTAGCCATTACCAGCCCAGCACCCTCAGAGCACCTCAGTGACTGATATCAAAAACACAGCAATGACTCAGGGACTCAAACAACAGCTGTGAGGGATAAAGGAGAGGCATAAAAAAAAGCATCAAATTATAGACTTCTGGCATTCGAGGGCCATGGGGGAAAAAAATCAAGAACTTAAAGATGGGCTAACAAGTTGCCTCAGAGGATAAAGGCACTGCGCCCAAGCCTTGGGATCTGAGTGCCATCCCCAGAAGTCATGTGGTAGAAAGAGAGAAGCTACTCCTACAAACTGTCCTCTGATGATGACATGGGAAAGCCCTAAATACTACAGACATTCAAAAATTAAAAACCTGTAATGATTCACCTTTTAATTTTAAGTTGAAAAATATTAACCTTTATGATTCAGCTCTTAATTTTAAATTGAAAATACATATTTGTTTGTTTGTTTGTTTGTTTTGGTTCTGGTAAACTTTGAATTTAAAAGGATGATGTCTAGATTAAATTAAAACCACCAAAACTCTGGAATAATGAAATAATGTAAAAATCAAAATATAAGTCTACTCTGAACACAATATTAATGTTACGGGGAATTGAGTAAAAACTGATCATACTATGCCCCTGATAGGGATCTAATTATAGAAAGTAGTTGTGGGCACTCTAATGTACGTGGAGGGTCACTGGAGTGGGGTAACACGGGCAGGCCAAAGGTTCGAGGAAGAGGAGAGCAGCTGAACTGATAGTAACAGTCCTCACGGTGAGAGGGAATCTTTGGCCAGAGTTGTGAAACCTCACCAAAGGAACAAAGGTTAGAGCAGATTAGGGAATCAGAGAAGTGTAAGAAAGGAAGGCTGAAGGCCTCTTCCTTCATCCCCTATCTTTCTGGAGAGCTGACTGCCTGAGGTCGGAGACCAGCAAATCCAGTGGCCTCTTCTAAGGTCTTACTTCAGCCTTAAGGTCTCTGAAACTGACTATCTCTCCTATTGCAACTCAACAGCCATGCATATAAAGAAAAACGAAAGAGATGGCCCAGTCCTACCTTCAAGGAATATAAAAGGGGGGGGGGGGGTAAAATAACAAATCATATATGGCAGTGTGCTAATCCAGAGAAAGGTGCTGCTGATGAAACTATGCACTGCCAGAGAACAAACAAGAGCCTTGCCTTTAGTCAGCTTCTCTTCACTGTGACAAGACCCCTGTGGTAAAGAGCTTGCCAGGAGAAAAGGGTTTGGCGCTCAGTTTCGAGGGTCCCTGCTCATGAGCTGGCTCTGTGCTTTTGTGTGTGGTAAGACAATATGTCAGAGTGGGAACACATGGCAGCCAGAAATCGGGGGAGAGAAACAAAAAGGGGCCACAGTTCCAATCCTCCCTTCAATGGTCCCCAATGACCTAACTTCCGTCCACCGGCCCTGCCACTAAGGCTTCCTCCATCTTCCAATAGCACTGGAGTCAGGGAACTAAGCCTTCAGCACACGGGTCTTTGGGGAGATTCAAATCTACTGTACATGTCATGTTCATGATTAGATGTCCATTCTCCCTGATGTGAAATGCAGATCCAACACAATTCCTATCACACTGCTAAAGAGATCTCTGAGAACATAAATAGACTGTTCTGTAATCTACATAGAAAGCAAAGGAAAGAGAATCACTATAAATAAGAATAAACAAAATGTAGAAAAAGGAGCTACTGAATCTGACTGCACACTATTGACAATGCAATAGAAAACAGATGACTGGAACAATACAGAACCAAGACGTTCCTCCAATACATCTAATTTTTGAGAAAGGCACAAAAACAGCTCCGCAGAGGGAAGAAAGTCTTTTCAATAGACGTGGTGGAACTAGGGGCCATCCACAAGTTAGAAAGAGAGAGGCAGAAGGAACAGTAACCAAGGTTTCACATTTTGTGCAAAAAGAAATTCAAAATGGATCACAGACATTATATAATGTAGAAAACTACAAAACTTGTGGGGGAAATGGAGAAAACTTTAAGACAATGAGGCAAAGCAAAGAGGTTTTAGACTTGACACCAAACGTGAAAGGGACATTTGATATACTGGACTTCATTTCTTGGTGAAAGACTTGTCAGAAGAACAACAGATGTGCTGCAGAATAGGGAAAAAATAGAAAGCCCACCTCTAATGAAAGACTAACATTTCATTATATTTCTATATGTGTGTGTGCATATATATACAGAAATCCTAAAGTCAACAATACAAACACAATCCAATTAGAATAAAGATAGGAAAAGACATTCTCAGAACAGAATTTATAAATAGCAAATAAATGATTAGGAAAATGTTAATTAAAATTACAATGAGCTGTCATGATATAACCATTAGAATGGCTCAAATGAAACCCAGTGGCAGGACTGGGAAGATGGCTCTGAGAGTAAAGGGCTTTCTGTGCAAACATGAGGACCTGAGTTCAGATCCCAGCACCCACACAAAAACCAGGGGCGGCACTGTGTATCTGTCAACACGGCTCCGAAAGGCAGAGACAGATCTCATAGGCTCCCCTACCAGCCAGTGAAGCCGAAATGAAGTGTTTCCAGTGCAATCAAAGGCACTGTCCCAAAAAAGGAAGGTGGAGAAGTGACAGAGGAACACACCCGACATGGACACTGACTCTAACCCCCCCACACATGTAGATCTCTCTCTCTCTCTCTCTCTATCTCTATCTCTATCTCTATCTATCTCTATCTATCTATCTCTGTCCTCTCATACACACACACACACACACACACACTCACACCCACGTGTGTCCACACCTTACAAAGGCACACAACACACAATGACAAAAACAAATGCCAGCAAGAATTCAAACAACCTGTTCACTCATCTGTCATGTGTTGCTGGTAGAACTGTAATATGATAAAGATATGCTACAGGACACTTTGGCAGTTTGTTGAAAAACTAATCAAGCAACTGCCATACGAGCAGTAATTGCTGTCCTGGGTACTTATTTATCTCTAAGAAATAAAAATTCATGTTAACAAGACACTTGTGTACAAATGTTTATAACAGCTTGGCTCATAATTGTCAAATTATGAAACCAGATGTTCTTCAATAGGTGAGTGGTTTAACAAACTGAGATGTGTCCATGGAATAGCTACTACCCAACAATTTAAAAAGGGCCCAAATCACAGCTCTCAGCCTTGGGCAGAGACACTTCTTATTGCAGAGGGTAGTGGTTAATGCAGAGCTCATTTAACTGCTCAAACAGCTGAGAATAAGCAACTGTGAGCAGTCAGTCATGCCGAACACCCATATATGTCAATCCCCTCTCCCCAAAAAGCTTCAAAAAACATCATACAGGAGGGAGCGGAACAAATGTAAAAGCTGAGGACAGAGAAGCGTGCTGTCAAAGGCTGGCCTCTGGACGCTCACAGCAGCTGGTGTTGGTAGCCTGCACAAGACCTCCACAAGATCGAGAGCTTTACAAAGTCTAGCATGGAGGAGGAAGGGGCTGCTGATGCCCCACCCTTAGCTGAGGGGCTAATGGCGGGAATGGAGGGTCATTTTTCTTTAGGGTTGGAGATGACCACTGGTTAGTTGCCCATGCCGCTGTGGATGACCTCACACACTATGCATAGGAACAGCACTAATTGGGGTTAGTAGGTTAAAAAAAAAAAAACTACATGAAATTGACATGCAAGTGGGAGACATGTTGTAGGGAGAAGGAGGGCTGGATGGAGGAGTGGGGATTAAGCAAGATACACTGTACACATGTGTTTTGGCAAGGTTTATGACTACTTGACACAACCTGGAGCTATCTGAAAGGAGGAAACCTCAACAGAAAACGCCTTCTTAATATCTGTCTGTAGGGCATTTTCTTCATTAGTGACTGATGGAGGAGGGGGTCAGCCCATTGTGGATGGAGCCATTCCTGGGCTGGTGGCCCTGGGTTCTGTAAGAAAGCAGGCTGAGCAAAACATGGAGAGCAAACCCGTAAACAGCTCCCCTCCATGGCCTCTGCATCAGCTCCTGCCTTCAGGCTCCTGTTCTGTTTGAGTTCCTGCCTGACTGCCTTCAGTGACAGACTATGATGTGCAAGTTTAAGCCAAATAATCCCTTTCCTCTCCATCTTGCTTTTGGCCATGTTTCAACACAGCAAGAGTAACCCTAACTAAGAAAACATGTATGAAATTTTCAAAACAAATTTTAAAAGGAAAAAAGACATAAAACAGTAATATGAAACAGCCTATGCTAAGGTAAAAAAGGCCAATCTCAAAGGATCACACACTATACACTTCCACACTTGTATAACCCTGTTCTGATGACAGGTATAGAAATGAAGAATAAATTACTGGCTGACAGAAACTAAAGGGAGAAGGATGAGGAAGATAGAAGCTATAAAAGGCCAAAGGCAAGGATGCTTGCCCTGACAAAATTGCTCTATGTCTTTTTCTTAATGTGAATTGGTGTTTTGCCCGTCCATAATCTGCACCACACACATGCAGTGCCCTTGGAGGCCAGAAGGGGAAGTCCAATGCCCCAGAAATAGCATTATAGATGACTGAGAGCCAGCCTGCATGTGCTAAGAATTGAACCCAGGTCTTCAGGAAGAGCAGGCAGTGCACTTAGCACTGAACCAAGTCTCCAGCCCCTATTCTGTGTCTTTGTGTCTATGTCTCTATCCACATTTGTGTGTAGTCTATGCATGTGTACATTCCTGTGTGCCTCTGGGAGCCAGAGGTTGATGTCCGATGTCTCCCTTGATCTCTGTCTACCTCGTTTTGTGAGTCTCTCATTGAACCTGGAATCACGGATTCTACTACACTAGTTGGCCAGTGACCCAGAGTTCTCCTGTCTCTGCCTCCCAGTCACCAGGATTACATGCACAGCAGTTTATATGAGTGGTAACAATCCAAACTCAGGTCCTCCTCCTTTTTTTTGAGACAGGGTCTCACCATGTAGCTCTGGCTGTCCTGGAACTTACAGAGATCCATCCACCTGCCTCTGCCTCCCTAGTGCTAGGTTTAAAGGTATGCACCACTATACCCAGCTCAGGTCCTCCTACTCATGAACTAAAGCCCTTTACCAACCGAGCCATCTCCCAGCTTATATTCTGTCTTGACTGCATCAATGGCAGTACTTTACTGCAATCCTGTTCTACTGTCTGGCAAGAGGATACTATTGGAAGAAACTGGATAAAAAGTTCACGGGATCACTATTATTTCTTCCAGCTGTATCTTAATCTACTTTTACCTCAAAATAAGGAGTTCATTTTGTTTTCAAAAATGTATTCAAAAAGCCCCCGCACACTTCAGACAGCCATTGGAGAAGTACCCCACGAAACACACACACCAAAATCATGAAAATGAAAAGATCATACAGAGTGCTGGTGGGAATGGGGCACAAATGAAGTCCTCATACATTGCTGGGGATACTGTAAAACTGGTACAGCTCCTGTGGAAAGCTGTTTGATAATACTGACTACATCTAATCATACATCTACTCTTATGAGTCAGTAATCTACTCCTGAGTATATGCCCAGAATAGACAATGTTTCTTTCCACCAAAAGACCATTCTCCAGCATCGGCAATCAACCACAAATACCAGTGCAATCTAAATGTCCACTAACAGGAAAGTGAAGAAATTTGACATTTGTATAATATTGGTAAAAAGCAAACTGTAGAGTCTATTGAAATAAAGGGAAAACCTGACACAAAGCTCAAGAAATCAGGACTTTCTTGTCACTGTGCTGTTATCCAGCGCTTAGAGCCAGGGTTTACAAGTTGCTGAGACACTGATACTCTGAGCAGTCTATGGCCGGGAGAAGCTTGGAGTCCAGGCAGAGTGATCACACAGTATGCAACATAACAATCTTATTCTCCATGCACACAGAGTGCTGCAGTGTGAACAGCTTAAAACCCTGCCTAAGCAAACAATACACCAGCAATTGGCTGGCCTTGAAGTCATTTTTAAAACTCTCATACTCAGATGTGACATCACCAAACAACTTCAGAAGCATCACTTCTTATCTCAAAGACCTTTCACTGTTCATATGCTCTGACCTAGTAACTCTATGCTAACTCCTTGTGAACTTTTCACTTTTCATATAAAAATTTAGCTGAAAATAAGGTATATCATAAAATTATGGCTAAATTATATATATAAAGATTTATATTTATGTAATAATGTTTTAGAAGATTATATCTAAAAATAGGACATATAAAAGGAAAAAGACAGACTGCAAAACAGTAAGGGACATATATGAAAAATACCAAAATGCAATGCATTGCTATCACTAAATGGTGTATAAATTGCTAATTTTCTTCTTTTGCCATCATATATTCCAGGCATTCTATATAAAATGTGTTATAATTTATAATAACAGGGTGAGGACTTAGTATGAGAAAGTAACGATTACTAATTATTTAAAATATGACTAGGAAATAGCAATAACCACAAAGATACAATACAAAACAATCACATTTGATTTTTAATCTCCACTCCACAATAATTTGTATGGAGGATCCTTGTTTACATGTTTAGAGTCCAATTTCCTCACTTCTTAAATAAAGAGGGGAAGAGGATAGAGCAATGGCTCAAAGGTTAATACCATTTGCTGCTCCTACAGAAGACCCAAATTTGGTTCTCAGGGCCCACAATGGCAACTCACAACTATCTGTGACTCCAGTTCCGGAGGACCTTACTCCCTCTTCTGGCCTCCGGTGGCATTGGACACATGTGGTATACATCCATACAGGCAAAACACTTACATAAAATAAAAATCTCTTTTTTGTTGTTTTTGTTTTTCGAGACAGGGTTTCTCTGTGTAGTTTTGGTGCCTGTCCTGGATCTTGCTCTGTAAACCAAGCTGGCCTCGAACTCACAGGGATCCGCCTGCCTCTGCCTCCCAAGTGCTGGGATTAAAGGCATGTGCCGCCACAGCAAAATAAAAATCTTTTTAAAAAATATAAATCAATCAATAATGAAGACGCTAAATTAAATATCACAGTGAGCTCCTTTTTTCCCCTTTAAAAAAAAACTGTGGTGTTTTTTAAATAAATGATACTGGAAACATCAGGTATCAGCGGAAACAGATACAATTAACAAAATTCTCACACTATACACAAAAAGTGCTCTGAGATGGACCTCAGACCTAATTCCATAAAATATTGAAACATAAGCAAACACCTTTGTGAACATGGCAAGCATGTGTCAAGGAACAGTGGCAGCATGAGCCAACTCATGAGGGTAGACCAAGCCAACGAGCACAAAGTGCAGACAGAGGAGAGACAAACTTAGGAGGCCAGGTAGCAGTGTTCAAGTTCCCTCCTAGTGCTTGGCCCCTCGAGGTGTTGGCTCTATGGACACATCCCCTCCATGGGCTCTAACTCCTTGCCTACAATACTAGCATCATTTACCATCCATCAAGGTCATATGCACTTCATATTCATATTTACGCATTCATATTCCCTTGTTGTTCATTTGTGATTACCCATGTGATTAGCGCCATATATTTTCCATAGCAATAGTATGCCAGCATTGACACTGTAGCCATTGACCATGGACTATGACAAATCTAATTGGCTCTCAAAGGGCTAACCATAGCCTTAGCCTGATTAGTACCAAGCTGTAAATTAGCCTTCACTTTTATCCCAGAGGTTGGTCACTAATCTCTAGATAACCCTATTTCTAGATGTAACAAATCTAGTTTCTTTGAAAAATATAATAGTTTACAGTAACAGATTTTATGCTGTATCTACTCTTAGAGTAATCACTAGTAAATAAGAATTTTTTTAAAGAAAGATCTCCCAACAATTCAACACTACTGACATCTAGGGCCAATCTGATGTTTTAGGAGCTACCCTGTGCATTATAAGATTATTCTATCCCTGCCCTCTCCTTCCTAGTAGGACAAGATGCCAACAGTATCCCCTTGTCTTGAGAACCAAAATAGTCTGCAGACATTGCCAAAGATCTCTTAGGAGGTAAAACTGCCCCTTGTTGAGAACAGCAGCTTTAAAGAAAATGGCAAACGCATCTTGCATATTACTACAGTGTCTTAAATGTTCTCTGAAGATACAGGTTTGATCCCCAGCCTGTGGCATATTTGGGGAGCACGGAAACATTGGGAGATGATACCCAGTCAAAGCATTAGGCCACTGAGGTATGCTTTTGAGTGGAACATAGGATACGGTCTCCTCTCTGCTTCCTATTGCCATCAGATGAGACCATGTCTTCTGACACACACAACCACCATGATGTATTTGCTGCCCAATTAGAGGCCCAAAATCAACAGAGCCAAGCCAGCCGTGCACTGAAACCAATCCATGAAACAAAACAAGTGTTTCCTCTTCTCACACTGACTGACCTAGACGTTTTGTTATAGTGATACAAAACTAATACAGAAAACTGTCACCAAAAGCAGGGTTGGAACTGTGTCCAGGCCTAGACAATGTGGACAGGGCGAGGGAATTGGTTTGTTGAAAGAATCTGAGAAAAGAATTAGAAGGTATAGGTGAGAAAATGCATAGAATGCTGTAAGCAAGGAATGGTAGGTGCTTCTATGGGGCACAGAGAAACAACACACTGAGAGAAATACAGAAAGTAAAGGCTGTGCAGATGAAGTTTCAGATAGGAACGAAGATTCCACTAGAAATTACTACATGCCAACCTTATGACACCATTAAAAAGAAAAAAAGAAAAGCAAGAAATGCCTGCATTGTGTGCATGCCTGAGACTTTGTGAAGAAATGAGTTTAGAGGTAATTCCAAGGCAGCACAGCATTTGCACAGTAGCACGGATAGTGCTGGCTTTGGTTAGCCAGACTTTCAACAAGAGCTGGGAACAAAAAGCAAAAGAGGAAGATTTGAATACTCTCAGCCTGGGGGGTGGGGGTGGAGAAGGAGGTTAAAGGGTGCAACTGCTAGGAGACTGAAAACACTTAAGAAGACAAGTAGGAGCTGAAGAGATGGCTCAGTTCTGCTCTTCCAGAGGACCCAGGTTCAATTTCCAGCATCCTTTTGGCAGCTCACAATGGTCTGTAACCCTATTTCCAGAACATCTGACACCATGCATCCTCTGGCCTCCACAGGTAGGTACAGCACACACGTAGTGCACAGACACACATGAAGGCCAAACACTATACACATAATAAAAAGAAATATTTATTCACATTTTTTTCTAAAGAAGCGAAATACTTTGCATCTTTAAAATAAAATAGGATGAGAATACCTTGAGAACATCTCAGAAATAAGCAGGACACCACCCATGCCATCATGGGCTCAAAGGTAGACACGTGTAAGTCTGTTTCAAGGACTTTTAGTTGTGAAGGAACCCCAGGGCATCATGACCGACCAGGACTGTCTTGGGAATTGTCCTGTGTACCACTAGCATGAATGCAGAGCCAACTGTGGGTCAAGAACAAATGGGCACAGGTAGAGCTTGGGCCATCAAGCAGACCATGGTGTTGTCCAAAGGCTTCAAACAAAGTTTCAGAGGAAAGCCTGGGAAGCCAGACAGCCAGAACTACAGTCATCACTCGGACAGAGTTCTGTGAAGCAATGTGTGAAGCCAAGGCTGCAACGAAGGAGCTGGAAGATGGAGTACCTGGAACATAGCATATCTGCCAAGAAAGCTGCACAGGGCATGCAAAGACAGCCTCAGAGAGCAGCCAAATGGACTGCAGCCAGAATGGCCCTTAGGGTGAAGCTACCCAAGCCTAGAGAGGCTCCATTCCACCTATCCGAGGCCCAAAAGCAATAAGGTCATGTGACCATGACGTGGAGCTCCAAAACTGTTATAATAATCTTTGTTCCTTGCAAATTAGCTAACCAGGACAGACATCAGATACCAGATACAGAGCTAAGATGTAAAGTTCGCCATGCCGGGATCTAGTCTTGCTTTGATCTAATCCCTGCTTTTTATTCCTGAATACCTCCCTTTTGGAATAAGAATCTTATTCCAAATACTCTGTGTATCTTGGAAGCAGACAATCTTGTTTTTTACACCTCTGTAGAGGTCCATACCTGATGCCTTGAGCCTCAGAGGAAACTTTGGACTTGAGACTGTTTAGCAATCACGAGACAATTAACACTGAAGGAATTCTTAGAGACAACCTGAATACATTTTGCTCTCTGAGAAGAACATAAGCCTTTGGGTACCAGATCAGAATGAAATAGTGTGGAACTTAAATGTCCCTCCAAAGATCCACACGTTTTGTCCCTAGCTGAATACCCCATTGGGACGTAGAAGAGCCTTTCACAGGCATACATGGTATATAATGTCATATACATGGTCTTGTTGACCAAAATGGCTTCTGCAGCACATAACTGTATTTTTAGTCCACATTTGACTGAATCCCAAACATAGATCCATCGATAAAGAAGGCTAAGTACACCACACACACACACACACACACACACACACACACACACACACTTCTGTACTTTAAAAGACACAATGCATCTGAATTGATTCCCACATTGCTATTTGTAAGGTTAAAATTACAAGCTATAAAAGCCAAATTTAAATGTCTCAAAAGAAAATGACAAACCAAGTACCACATATATTTACACGTTTTCTTACAGTTTTCAAAGATTTCACTTACAGTTTTTTACAAGTGTCCCACAGAAAGCCATGATGTAGTGAAGGCGTGATTACTCTCTATTTATATAGGTGGAAAATCACACTATCACAGAGGAAAAAGAAAAAACTAAAACCAACCCTGAGATCATGTAACTCACAGCCAATGCACCACACTGCACAGCCTCATGAGATCAAGGCAACCAGCTTATTATGAAAAGCCAAAGGAGGGCCAAAGAGAGGGCTCAGCAGCACTCACCACCAAGCTTGATGACCCAAGTCCAATACCATGAATACACAGGGTGAAAGGAAAGAACCAATTCCCAAAAGTTCTCCTCTGACCTCCACACACACAAATGCCATGGCACACAGACAGACAGACAGACAGACAGACAGACACACACACACACATGCACGCACGCACGCACGCACGCACACATGCACGCACACACACGCACACATACATGCACACACACACTAAATATATGTAATAAAAATAAGTAAAAATTAAACTAAAAACTAGGGCAACTCATTAACAGTGTGTGTGGGAAGATCTTCAAAGTTTCCCCTAACTTTCTGCTATACAAGAAAATCATTCATCAAGCTGTAATGGTGACCATTAAACCTCCCACTGCTCACCTCTCATGTCCTCCTTGTCCTCTGCTTTCAAATTTATATAGAAGGTAAGGGAAACTTTAAAGGTGTCCTGGAAACACGCTTAAGATACAGTGTTGAGACAAACATGGTCAAGAATAAGATGCAGACAAGCCCTGCACCATCACCCTCACAAGCGAAGCAGCTGCTGTTCCTGCACTGAGGGACAACCTTGAAAACACAGCAGTGTCGCTTCAGCCTTCACCAGGCAGCACCCTATGCATGACTGCAACTTCAACTAGAACCTGCGACTGACGTCCTGACCAATGTGCCCTTCTGATAATAGTCTAATAATGCCCTTCGCAATAAAGACCTTCACTCGGAGGAGAAACAGAAGGCATCTGTGTTTTAGTCCTGTCTGTCCAGTAAGAACACCAAGAATAACAATGGAATGAATGGACTGAACCCTCAAAGTGGATGCAAGCAAGCTAAGAGTTCACAGGCAGGGGGCCAGGCAAGTGGAAAGGGAGAAAACAGAGATTCACAGATATGTCTTGACTAAAAAGTACAACCAAGTTGTTTGCTGACGTGGGGATGTAGCTCAGCAGTAGAGTGCTTGCTTTACATACCTGGGGTCCTGAGTTCAATCCCAGTACACTCAATAAATAGAAAGATGGAAGGCAGGGAGATAGGGAGATGTTTGGATGGAGTCTAGTCATCAGTCCACAGTAGCTGGTAGATACATCTTTAACTGCTTTTAAACAAGGTAACAGAATATTTACCCAAACCAGGAAGGGGGAAAAAAAAAAAAACTAACCATGAAAGTTAATCATGAGTGAGTGAAAGAAGAGCAAGAGTAGAGAAAAAGAACATTTTAAAAGGTACTTAGGGGCCAGCACTATGACTCTGCGGCTGAAGTGCTTGCCACACAAGCATGATGCTCTGTGTTTGGATCCCTCCAACCCATGTAAATTGGGTGCAGCAGTGAACATCTGTAACCCCAGCACTCCTGTGGCAAGATGGCTGGAGGACACAGATGATGCCTCAGAAGCTCAATGCAGCATGGTCTATGCGGGGAAGAACAGGAAACCCTGACTCAAACAATGTAGAAGGCAAGGACTGAAATCCAAAGTTACCCTGGTATCCTCTAACCTTCATGTGACTTGTAAAAAGCATGTGCCCATATTCACATACAAGAACACACACATGTACATGCATGCATACACACGCATACACACACACACACTCACACACACACACACACACACACACACACACTAAAAAAAAGCTTATTTCTTAGTAACTATTTTGCCTAAAACCTCAATTTACATCTTAGGGAATAGTATGGAGAAACAGAAGTTATTCAAAATGGGTTTTGTCTGCTAGAATTTAAAATGTAGATCTGAGAAGGGAGCTTCCAGCTCTCAAAACCTTTAACTGGTCTAAGGTAACATTTTCTTCCTGTTTTGCCTTCAAGTGTAAAAAGATATGAAACATTAAGCCCCACATATATTCTCCCAGGGCAGTCATATAATCACTAGGTCATTTCCCTGAGAAAGGCTTTCTAGCCCTGCAAAGTAGAACATGGTAAAAAGCTAGCAATATGCCATACATCACCTAACAACATTTATTCCAGATGAACCAATTCTGTCATGTTTTGTAGCTGCCCCCTTTAACTACAATCTCCACATTCCCTCCAATCCTGACTTACTGTAGAAATAATAACTGAGAGACGAAATGAGAGTGGAAGAGGCAGGGTGAGAGGAAGTGAGGACTCGGGGCAAATAGTTACACTACACTCCCCAGGCTGTAAATACGGCCATGGGCACATGAAGAAATCCACATTGCCCTGATTAACTCACTGTCTCCTGTGCAGGAGCATTTTGGGGCTGCAGGTTTGAAAATAAAAGTAAAGGTCTGATTATTCAAAACATTTTGTACCTAATGACACGGCCAGGGATGCTGGGTATAAAAGCAGCCTGAAGAGCACAAAGTCACTGGGCAGCTGAAGTGTGGACTTAGTCCCTGGATTCCAGGTGGGTCCCGCTACCAAAATGGACTTTTCTTTTCAAAATAGATTATTTTTGAGGAATATGAACTTTTTCAGGTAAACCACTCTTACTTAGTTGAAGAGCGTGTCCTAGTGACCACACAAATGGAAATAATGTTGGTATTGAAAACTCTCAGGAGTTGATGGCCTAAGATTCTTTTAATCAAATAAATACCTGCTTTATTGAGAATCTGCTGGACCCAAAACATAAGCAGTGACAGCGCATCATCATTTAGAATGTGGATTGCTCCTGTTAATTTCATCCCTGATGTATGGGGCAGCTAAGGGTAAACCTCGGGCCAGCTCCACAGTCGATAAGGGAAAGGGTGGATTGAGCAAGTGTTCACTGCAATAGCAGGCGCTCAACTCTCAACCAGAAGTGATATGTTGGCAGCTGTACTTTGCCCTCAACGGGCCAAACAAAGAATAACAAGAAGTCACATAAGAAAACAAGGTGAAGGGCCTCAAATAGGCATGTTAATAAATACACTCATCATTTAAAAGAAAAAGCACCAAAGACACTGCTCCATTTCCAAATGAATAGTAACAAAGTAAGAAAAGGTATGGATTACTTAATGAGGAGCCAGAGATAAAATAAGCCTCTGTCACTTATACCCCGAAATGAGACCTCAAGCAAAGTCAATTTATAACAACTCCATGATCTCTTAAAGTCAGATAAGCAAGGCAGATGTTTTTCAGCAGTTTGAATTATTTAATGACTTCAGGGATCCTTGATTAGTTTTGTTTTAAATTTTTTAAGAACCTATTACAGCCAGGTGTGATGACACACACCTTTAATCCCAGCACTCCAGAGACAAACATGGGTTTCTGTGAGTTCAAAGCCAGTGTGAGCTATACAGTAAGTTCTAGGCCAGGCAGGGTAAGCCCCTGGGGGGGCAGGGGGAGCTAAAGCCTATTACCAAAACATTCACTCTGCGCTTACTCTTTATAGAGACTGGGCTAAGCCAGTGCCTTTAAAAATTCCATCCAGCCAGGAGGCAATGGCACATACCTTTAATCCCAGCAGAGCCAAGTGGATCTCTGTGAGTTCGAGGCCAGCCTGGTCTACAGAGTGAGAGCCAGGACAGGGACCAAAACTACACGGAGAAATCCTGTCTTTAAAAAAAAAAAAAAAATCCATCCATATCATTGATTTCTTCATAGTTGTTTTCGGGCCTTTTGCAAAATAACTGGATATTCAATAAATTGTTTTTTATTCCTAGGAATCCCAATTCTTAGTTAAATATTTACTAAAGGCCTAAAGATAATGACTTGATCATAGACAGGCTTATGAGATTATAACAGATTTGTTAGATTTTACAGTTCAAGTAAATATTGAATAAGCATTTCATACTCTGAAAAGACCTATGCATCTAAAAGAGTGAAAATGCATGTTTTAAAGTATTCCTTCCCCAAAGTGCAAAAGAATGTATGGATTTGACTCAGCAAAAGGGATATCTAGCATACTGGTCAGGAGGTCCTGAAGGAAGCTGCCTATGAAAATGATAAATAAAAAAGGTTAATGGACAACTTTTTCTTCTTAGGGAACATACCTCAGTACTGAACACCACAGGATTCATACTCCAACTGTGCAAGTGAGCACTGTAAAATCCACAACAGAATGCACCACTATGCTTTCCTTCATTTTTGTCTGGGACTTACAATGGTCTCCCTGTGTGCAGGTGGTGAGGAACTCCAGTTACTTTAAATGTAAAGTAATAGCTAATATCCAAAATACAAAATAAACTTTCTTCTTAAAATTATGTGTATGCATGTGTCTGTGTGTGGTTATGTACACACGAGTGCAGGTGCCTGAGAAGGCCAGAAGGTGGCACTGGATCTTGGAGCTGGAGTTACAAGTGGTTGTAAGCCACCAGATGTGGATGCCGGAATCTGAACTGAGTCCTCTGCAGCAGTAGGCGCCCTTCGCTGCTGGGCCATCTCTCCAACCCTACAATATAATTTCTAAAAGTCTATTTTTATATATTTTGTTAGTAGAAATGATGAAATACATAGGAACATTAAATACTACAAGTGAACTTTTGAGTGAACATCAATCTGTACACAAATTGTAAAAATACAAAGATTACTATTACAAAGCATAGTGCAAGACTGAGTAAAATAGGTAACAGTAGCCAGTGAAGGTGAGGGGTCAGGATAAGAAAAAAAGAAAAAGAACAGAAAGGAAGAGCTTCAGAAATTCCCAAAATGGATGAGAGTCAGTTGAAGAATGGAGAAAAAGAAAGACGCTGACAGAAAAGCAGCAGCCTGACCTCAGCTCCAGCCACGAGGAAAAGCTGAAGCACCATCCAAAAGGAAATCCACGCAGCTCCAGGCAAAAGAGCTGCAGGGGCCTGCCCACAGGAAACACATCTCAAACCCAGTCTTGGTGAGATGGCAACCGCTGCAAAGTAACGAGTCAGAAGTGAATGAGCATTCCCTTAGCTAAGCGGCATGGGACCAGGTGCCATCCTGGAGGGAATCAATTGTTTGAAACTGAGTTACCCTGGGGCCCTGACAACAGGACCAATCTGGGTATGCTGAATTTAACCTACCACCCTCAGTGAGGGAAGTCTGGGGAGACAGGTGTAGACAGCAAGAGAACTGGATGCTGACAAGCCAAACAGTGTTGGCAGCCACAGGACTGGCCCAGGTGGTGGAGTGTATAGGGAAAATTAGCCTCACTCATGCTTAGAGCCTGGAATAGATCTGCTCAGCTTACTCTAGAGTTACTCTAGAACAGTAGTTCACAACCTTCCTGGTACTGTGACCCTTTAATACAGTTCCTCAAGGTAAATATAAAGTTATTTAGTTGCTTCTTCTTAACTGTAACTTTGTTACTGTTACGAATCGTAATGTAAAAATCTGATATGCAGGGTATCTGATATGCGACCCCCAAAGAGGTCATGACCCACAGGTTGAAAACCAAAGAGGTCATGACCCACAGGTTGAAAACCA
>CABHPH010139766.1:0-27390 GCA_902168325.1 Peromyscus nudipes
ACCAGAAGTACAGACTGGCATGCCGATCAGTAACGGATCTGTTTTAATAAACTAATTTCATGGGGCTGGCTGGGGCTGCAGCTCAGTTGGTAGACTGGATCCCCGGCTCCACATAAACACATAAACACGCCTTTAATCCTAGCACATGGGAGGCAGAGACAGGCAGATCTCTGTGAGTTCGAGGCCAGCCTGGTCTACAAAATGAGTTCCAGGACAGCCAGAGCTATATAGAGAAATCCTGTCTCGAAAAAAACAAAACAAAACAAAACAAAACTAAACAAACAAACAAAAACAAAAAACAAAAAACACGATGTGGTGTCACATGCATGTAATCCCAGCACTCTGGAGATGGAGGCAAGAGGATTAGAAATTCAAGGTCATCCTTAGTTACATAGCTAGATGGAAGCCAGCCTGGGCTACACAGACCTTGTCTTTTTCACCTGGCTCTGCCTCCCGAGTGCTGGGATTAAAGGTGTGCGCCACCACCGCCCGGCTCCATGGTTTTGTTTTTAAGACAAGGTCTATGACCGGGCAGTGGTGGCGCACGCCTTTAATCCCAGCACTGGGGAGGCAGAGGCAGGTGGATCTCTGTGAGTTCGAGGCCAGCCTGGTCTCCAAAGCGAGTTCCAGGAAAGGCGCAAAGCTACACAGAGAAACCCTGTCTCGAAATACCAAAAAAAAACAAAAAACAAAAACAAAAACAAAAACCAAAAAAACCCCCAAACCATGGGCTGGCAAGAAAGCTCAGCCAGTAAAAGTGCTTATGGCCAAGCCTGATATGGCCTGATTTCCATGCCTCAGGACCCACACTTATGGAAGGAGAGAACAGACTCCCTGAAGCTGTCTTCTGATCTCCACACATGTGCTGTGTCATGCACATACAAATAAACGTAATATAAAAAGCAACACAAAACCACATGAAGTAATTTTGCTCCATAACTGGGGGAAATCAATGCAAAGCAGCCACTGGGAGCCACAGGAGATAGGAGAGAGAAAGTGGCCATATGAAGCCCACAGGCTTAGGGCCACCATCCTCCTGGACGCCTACAAAAAACAAACAAACAAACAAACAAACACAACCCTCCCAACATCTTTGTGGCTCTCTCATGATCCAAGAGCTGGGGCTGAAACAGCCCGAGTAAGGCGGCTGCTTTCTCTGAAGTGATGGGTGTGGTGTGGTGTGTGGCGGCTGAAAGCCTCTGCTGCTTTATGAATGAGTGAGACACTTCTCTGTGTTCATTCCAATCTAACATGTGTGACCAGAGAGCCACTGTCCTACGGTTCTGGGAGGCTCTCCACCCAGGCTTGGACCTGGGGAGGTGCCCTGAAGACAGGATGGAGGCTTGTAGGGTCTCACTTGGGGGCCACCAGGCTGTGTACAGACAACTGCTGAGCTGATCTGGTAATTCAGACAAATGGCTTCTGGCTGGTGTGTCCAAACCCTGGGCTACATGTGGCCTACCACAGCTATGGATGGGCCCAACATAAAACTGTAAACTTTAAACACTGTGATTTTTTTCTATTTTGTTTGTAATTTGATTGTAAGGTTGTCTCAGCTCTGTAAACGACAGTGTTGTGCCTCAGTGTCAGAACACTGGACACGTCTGAGAGTGACTTGCTTGCTTTTATAATTTCTTGCTTTTTGAGACATGGTCTTAGTGCATAGCCCTGGCTGTTCTAGAACTCACTATGTAGACCAGACTGGCAAAGATCCGCTTGCCTCTGCCTCCTGAGTGCTGGAATTAAAGGTGTGTACCACCACACCTGGCTGTGATTACTTTTTGCACCCTTGAGTCCTGCTCAGTCCCTTTGGGATGTTCTGGGAGGTCCTTCCGGGTTATAGGAATAGGGCCTTGCACCTGACCTGCCTGCAGCCTCTGCTGTGCCCACCTCCATGTAATGGTGACAACCATAACCCTCAGGGTGCTTGGTACCATGAACTCAGTGCCCGAGATGCAATGACAAGGTAAGAGCCCAGGGTTTGTCTCAGTCACTCTAGAGGATGAGGATACAAAGGCATTAAGAAAATCATGGGTCTGGAAGAGTATCCTCTAACTGCCTAGTACTGGCCAGCACCAAGACGACCTTCTCTGGCCTCAGTGAGGAGCCACAGCCTATATCCCACCTTACGTGGAAATTAGAGGTGTGCAAGAATGCACGCCGCACATACAAGCTGCCCATCAGAACAAGAGGCTTGGGACAGTTTATTATAAAAAGACAGTGGCCTGAAGCATATCACAGTACCCACATCTTTTCCCCATTCCCTATGTCCCAGAGAAATGAGACGCTCATGAACCTGGATCTACAAATGCTCCCAATTCATTGTTCAACACAGAACACAGGTTTCACAAGGTGGGGCGGGGCCTTCCCAGAAACCAAATCCTATGTGACATGTTTGCTGAAGTTGAGGTCACTCTTGGAATACATCAGGGGACAGTCTAGAGCAGGGCTGGGCTAGTTCTGGCCCTTTGGTCCAACCTGGCCCCTGGCCTTTTTTGTAAATAAAGTTTTATGGGAACACAGTCTTGCATACTTGTTTACCTTTTGTCAACAGGCCTGTTCACTCTACAGTGGCAGAGCTGAGTAGCTGTGGTGCAGGCTTACACAGCATAAAATAACTTACTATCTGAGCTGAGCCGTGGTCTGCAGAGAGCACACAATATTTATTGATGCCTGTCTACACCTGGGAACACATAGTTTCTTCTGACTCCTGGTCACACCTGGTAAGTGTTCAATGTTTGTTGATTCCTGGTCATACTTGATGAACAACAATGTTTGCTGACCCCTGGTCACATCTCAGACACATTGTTTGCTGATCCCTGGTCACACCTGGACACAAAGTGTTTACTGACCTATGGTCACAACACAGACACACAGTGTTTACTGACCCATGGTCACAACATAGACACACCGTGTTTGCTGACCTGACTCCTGGTCACACTTCAGATACACAGTGTTTATTGACCCCTGGTCGTACCTCAGACACATTGTTTGCTGACCCCTGGTCACAACATAGACACAAAGCATTTGCTGACTCCTGGTTACACTTCAGACACAGTATTTGCTGATCCCTGTTCACACCTCAGACACACAATGTTTGCTGACCCCTAGTCATACCCAGACACACAGTGTTCGCTGACCCCTGGTCACACCTTAGACTCCCAGCATCTCACTGTGGGAAGTCAATAGCAGAGCTTGTACCTCTTTGTTTCTGGATTCTTTTCTCAGTGACTTCTCTAAGACTCTGGCTTCGTACTCTGCTCTGGGGTGATCCTGAGAAAAACAGCAAGTCAAGAGAGGAAGTGTTAGTGTTGAGACCACCTCGCACATGAGTCCATGTATTTGCCTCAGGGACCCTGGGGACCAGTTCACAGCTGGCTGTCACATTTCCAACATCAAACTCCCTGTGCTTGGCCTGAATCTGGGCCCAGGACTCTCCCTCTGTTAGGAACCCCAGCTCAATGAAACAGTCAGAGGGTCTGGCTTGTGTCCCGCAGGAGGTCTTGGCTGTGCCAGGCTGCAATGAACACTCAGCTGTGAACTGACCCTCTAGAACTTTCTGTGGAGTAGCCACGGGAGGTCAAAAGAGATATAGCGAGAGGCAGCAAGCACAGGCAGGCTGGAGGTGCCAGGCCTCGGGGAGCCCAGAGCAAGTCAGCAGAAGGTGCTGGAAGGAAAGAACAGGTTAGGTGAGCCTGGGAGAAAGCAGAGCCCAGGTGAGAGCCACGAGGAGACGTCTGGTGGAAAGACAGGAGCATTTGTGCCAAGGTCCCTCTCCCCAGAGACAGGCTAGAGGAAGGCAGAGTGACCAAAAAAAAATTCCAAACCTTGACAGCTTCCTGTGGGGAACAGGGAATAGAGACAAAAACAGAAAGAGCCATTACTGATGTTGTTTATCCACAGAGCCAGAATGATGGTGGTGCCCAGCAGGACAGGGGTCTGGGTGTTTGCCGCTCCCAGATCCCAGTTTCGCAAGCTCCCTGCAATTCTCAGATTCAATGGAGACACACAAATGATGGTAACCTGGCTCCTTCCTGCTTCCATCCAACCTGGGGTTCGGACCACGGGGTGGGGTGTAGGGGGTAGAAGCAACCTCTTTACCTGAGGCCATTCACTCCCCCGGGACTGTGGTCAGCCACAGGGCAAAGTAGCTCACTTTGGGGGGACTCACTCCGGCCCACTGGGATTGTGTGCCCAGTGGCCCAAGAGATATCTCTTAGAAATCAAGCCTTAGGGGTCTTGGGGCAAAGAGGTCAAGGTGGAGAGAGCTGAGTGGCCCTTTTGCTTTCAGGACATCTTGGAAGTGTTTTCTAAGCTACCATGACAGTAAGACCCAGCTGGTGTTTCTTCTATTGGAATTGTCAACATGGAAACAGAACCACGGAGAGGGCCCATCCAGGCCAGGGCTCCTGCCCTGCACATAGCGCACCAGTCACTTGTGAAATGGACTCACTGCGGAAGAGCGCAGACAGTGTCACACTGGTGGGTGGCAGGTGAGACCCAGCTACAGCTAGAGTAATTCTCTGGAAAGATTTCTATGCCTGGGCACAACTATGACTCAGCAGAGACCTCCCCAGTCTGGTCAAGTGAGGCTTTCTTCTCAGTGTCTATGGGGCAGGAAACGGCACTGGGCACAGAGATGCTAACCAATATGCCCCACCCCAGGTCACACAGCAATGGTGGTGTCAGATCAGTTGAAGTTGCGTACTGTAGCCCCAAAGGCCTGGCTTACAACCTTGACCTGACTGCCCAGCCGCTGTCAGCAGGGAGCAGGAACCATGATGGGCTCTCTGAAAGGTGCACATGGCCAAGAGTGACCTACAGACTGGGACTCAGGAGAGTGTGAATTATGTGAAACTTTTAAGGGCACAGAGCTGGGGCTCAGTAGCAGCACTTGTCTAGTGCGGTGAAGCCCTGGGTTCAAGTTTCAGTGGGAGAGAGATAGATAGCGATATAGATAGATAGATAGATAGATAGATAGATAGATAGATAGATAGATAGATGGATGGATGGATGGATGGATGGATGGATGGATGGATGGAGAGAGAGAGAGTTATAACACATCAAAAACATAAAAAGGACCTCACTTATAAAAAGCATGGGAAGGCACTGGTGATGTGGCTGAGAAGGGAGAGTGTTTGCCTAGCATGCATAAGGCCATGGGCTAGATCCCCAGCACTGAATAAACCAGATGTGGCAGCGCATACCAGCCTGCAATACCAACACTCCAGAGGTAGAGCCTGGAGGGTCGGGAGCTCAAGGTCATCCTTGACTATGCAGCAAGTTGGAGGCCAGCCTGAGCTACAGGTGACCATCTCAGAGAGAGAGGGGTAAGCGGGAGGGAGGGGGGAAAGGAAAGGGAAGGAAAGGAAAGGAAAGGAAAGGAAAGGAAAGGAAAGGAAAGGAAAGGAAAGGAAAGGAAAGGAAAGGAAAAAGGGAAGGAAAGGGAATAGCAGAGAGAAGTATGCCAGTAGGTGTGCCTCAGCTCTGCGACCTCAGCTCTCAGGAGGCCAGGTCCTGAAGACTGTACTGTAAAAAGTGTGAGATGGCATGCTACACCAGGCCATGGCCGTGCCTCAGCACGTGCAGGGAACAGCCCCTCTGCTCTTCTTGGAGGGGTGCAGGCAGTACCTCTTAATCACCCTAACAGGGAATTCCTGCTGAGATGGCAGTCAGGAGACCCTGGGGAGACTCATCCTCCCTGACTACTGGGCCATCTACCACTGAGCGTCCCTTCTTTGGAACCCTGCTATGTTTGTAGTGAGCCAGTTGGTAAAGGATCTGCTGGGCTTCTCAACCTCCCTTGACTGCAGGCTGGGGGATGGTTTGGATGGAGCACAGAGAGGAAGGCGGCCTGTGCACAGCAGTGATTTCCTGCCCACACCCCACAGCGCCAGATGTGATGAGGTCAGTGTGGGGAGCCCTGGCCAGCACCCGAGCCCACACTCGTGGGTGTTGTGTCTTTGGAAACATGGAGACAGAAAACACTGGCAGATGGAAAACAGTTGCCCTGGCAACCGAGGAATACCAGGGTGATGAGTGGAGGAGCCACAGGAGCCGCGCCTGGGATCAAGGGCCAGTCAGGACCTGGGGCATCCACGTGAGCCAGAGGAGGTGGTAGAGGGGGCCTTGGGGAGGGCAGTCATGGCCACTCACCTCCTCCTCCTCAAAGCCTGTGAGGTCCCAGCGGTAGTTGAGTCTCATCTGCTTCCGTTTCCAGTGCTCCATGAAGGTGGCAGCTGTGGGATGATGGGAGGCAGTCAGGGCCACTGAGTACCCTGGACAACACAGTGACGCGCCACTGGCTGGCGAAGGCCAGAGACACACAAGTGAATGGGTGCAGCCCTCTTCTTGACCCTGCCTGGCCACTGCTTTCCCATTCTGCAGATGAGGAAACTGAGGCAGGTGCAAACTCCGGCCAAGGTCACTCGGCCAAGGCAGAGGGGTGGGCCGGCTAGCGCCTGAGTCTGGGTCTCTGGTAATCTTGCTCATTGCTTTCAGGGACCCTGGGGCATGAGCGTCGGGAGGTTTTGAGGTAAAGGTTAGCTAGGCGCTCACTAGCATCCCGCCCTGCAGGCCTCCCCTGTCTGTGTCTGCTGAGTGCACCACTGGCCACTGTGTCCTGTGTTATTTATTGTTTAGAGACAGGGTCTCACGTACCCGAGGCTGGCATTAAACTTGCTGTGTGGCTGTGGTCGTTTATTTACCTGTCATTCTGTCACAATCTAGAATCACTTAAGAAAGGAGTCTCGGGGGCTGGAGAGATGGTTCAGCGGTTAAGAGCACTGGTTGCTATTCCAGAGGTCCTGAGTTCAATTCCCAGCAACTACATGGTGGCTCACAACCATCTGTAATGAGATCTGACATGCAGGCAGAACACTGTATACATAATAAATAAATAAATCTTTAAAAAAAAAAAAGAAAAGAAAGGAGTCTCAACCCAGCAACTGCATGGATCAGATCGATGTGTGGGTATGTCTGTAGGGGACTGTCTTTCTCTAGGGGATTGTCTTGATTGTCACAAACCTACCCTGAACGTGGGTGGCACCATTTCATGGGCTGGGCCTTAACCTGTGCAAGTGAAGAAAGCTAGCTGAGAGCAAGCCTCAGGACAGCAGCCACCGCCACGGCTGCAGTCCATCTCTCTGCCCCTGACTGTGGGAGACCTGTGACTGCTGTCTCCAGCTCGCGTCTCTGTGACTTCCCTCAGGGATGGACTGTAACCTGGAGCTGTAAGACAAACCTGCCCTTTCCTCCCCTACGCTGCTTCTGTCACGGTGTTTTATCACAGCAACAGATAGAAAACTAGAGCACTATCCAAGGCTGGCCTTGAACTTGATTTTCCTGCTTCTACTTCCAGAGTGCACAGGTGTGGACCACCGCACCCAAATCTGTGTTATATTCCACACAGAACAAATGTTCAAGTGCCACCTTCTCCAGGAGAAGCTGAAGACATTCTGTGTCCCCCCCCCCACCCCCCATCCAGAAACCACCAGCCAAGAGCTGGAGAGATGGTTCAGTGGTTAAGAGCACTAGTTGCTCTTGCAGAAGACTCAAGTTCAGTTCCAGAAACCACATGATGGTCACAAGCACCAGTAACTTCAGTTCCAGGAGATCTGACGTCTTCTTCTGGCCTCTAAAAGTACTGCACCCATGTGGTACACATACATACTCTCCGGTGTACGGATACATATAAAATAAATACATCTTAAAAGAAAACACATCAGCAGACCCCTCACAGGATGCTATGGTGCAGATATGGTTGGAACATCTCCCAAGACTCAATGTTGAAATCTGATCACCACTGTGAGCTATGAAGACAATGGAAACTAACCCTACTGTGCTGTTCAGGGGTGGGGCCTTCGGGGGGCAATTAGTTCAGACAGGGCCACAGGATGGAGCCTGGTGAATGAGCCCCTGTGGCTCTGTGGAAAGAGGAAAAACATTGTTCCTCATCTCTTGCCAAATGAGGCCCTGCACTGTCCTGTAATGCTGCCAGCAACAAGGCCATCCCCAGAGGTAGGCTCTTGACCTTTAACCTCCAGTATCATGAGTCAAAATGAACCTCTTTGCTTTATAAAGTTACCCGATCTCAGATATTACATTGCTGTGTGAAATCAAACTATATAGGACCAACCCCAAAGTGCATCTGTGCTGTTTCTGCCTCCAGGACAATCCCTGTCCATGCGCGGGGACTTTCTAGGTATCTGGGGGCAGGAAGAGGGCCCAGCTCCTCTGTCCACAGTTCTCGGCAGGTGCCTGACCCAGACGGGCTCTCCAGTGTTCAATGATGAACGGGTAGTTTTATGAGCACACAACTTGTAAAGACAAACACGACAGCTGATGTCTGCTGTGAACACTGCCCTCAGAAAGTCAGCAGAGGCAAGGGGCCGGACAGCAGTCACAAGGTCATCAGAGCTGGACATTCTCAGGCTACCACATGCAAGATGCTGTGCCAAGAACCGCCATGCAAAGTGTGTGCCTCCGGGAAACCCTGTAGTTATTGGCCAGTATTGATATCCCACTATTTTACAGAGGAGGAAACTGAGGCTCACAGGCCACAAACTGCTTATCTGGTAAGTGGGAGTATCAAGATAGAAATAAGACATCCCAGATGGGAATCCTGATGGGGGTTTCCTGGTGGAAGTCAGAGCTGTGAGGACACGGCCATTGTCACTGCTGTGAGGAGAAAGGGAAAAGAGAATCATCCTAATACTCTTCCTTACTACTTCAAGCCATGCTGGAACAATAGCTCAGCAGTTAAGGGCACTGGCTGCTCTTGCAGAGGACCCAGGTTCAATTCCCAGCGTCTACATAGCAGCTTACAACCATCTGTAACACCAGTTCCAGGGGGGCTTGATGCATTCTTTTGGTCTCTGGGGTTACCAGACATACATGTGGTTCACAGATATATATGCAGGCAGAGAACTCGTATACACAAAATAAAAATAAACTAAATTCTACTTCTACACAAGATTCAAAGCTGAGCCTTCTAGGAAGTAGGAATGCAAGGGAACCTGGGAAATGCAGTACCTGAGGACAAGAGGTTCAGGGAAGGGGATGCTATTCAAAGACCTGCCTGGACATTTCTCTGGGCAAGGACTTTTAAGGACTAGAGGGCAAGAATTTAAAAGTCAATGCAAGAAAAACAACAGCAGCAGGCAGAATGTCAGTCTGTACAGGCTGCAGGCTGTTCATCTGAAATGAATTCAGATGGCTTCACAAGAAAAACGCTGATTAAAAATGGGCAAATTATGGGCTGGGGATGTAGCTCAGCTGGCAAAGAGCTTGCCCAGCATTCGAGAGGCTGGATTCAGTCCCCAGCACTGTACAAACTGGCTAGAGCACCTCACTCCTGTAATCCCAGCACTCAGGAGGCAGAGGCAGGGAGGGGGGATCAGGAGTTTAAGGTCATCCTCGTCTGTACAGTGAGTTTGAAGCCAGCCTTGGCTAGTGAGCTCGAAGTGGGTGAACAGGCATGGTGACTCATGTCTGTCATTCCAGTATGTGCAAAGACGAGGCTGGAGACTCCCCATGACTTTTAGGACAACCTGGGCTTCAGTGGAAGTTCAAATAAAGAAAACAAAAGACACAAAACCTGGAAACTGGAAGGATGGCTCAGTGGTTGAAAGCACTTTCTGCTCTCACAGAGGATCTGTGAGACATGCAAGGGAGCAACAGGTTTATGGAAGGGCTCAGCCTTGCTCTCACCAAGGGGACCAAAAACCACAACCACAATAACTCAAACAAAAGATAAATAAACCCCAAACAAAATCCTCCCCCATCACAGTCAGAACAAATGCTACCAAAAGGAAAAAAAAAAAAAGGACAAATGCTAAAATGCTAGTCAGGTCACAAAGAAAGTGGAGTGTTTGCTTATGTCTGGTGGGAGAGGAGTACACAGTCCCAGTCGCTGTTCAAAGCAGCACAAGAGACCTCAGAAACCCAGGGCTGGGGCTTTCATCAGCTATCCTGCTCCTGGGTGCCCATCCAAGGGCAGCGCCAGCAGACCCGGGAGTCGATGTCTGCATCCATGCAAAGGGCAGTGCTGTTCAGGGCAGCTAAGAGGCAGAGCATGCATGAGTGGATGATGGGTAGGTATGTGCTTGGTACATGCACTAGGACATACTACCCATTATGTCCTAGTCAGACATAAGGGGGTGAAACTGTCATTTTTAGTCACATGGTGGGATCAAGAGATCACGATGAGAAGTTCAAGCACAGGAATGGAGGCTAAGAAGAGGGAGGCGCTGTCACCAGAAGGCCAGGAGCAGAGGAGGGCTAGAGAGTATGTATAGAGCCTGAAGAGTCAGGAACAGGACTGGTGTTCCATGACAAGTGAGTGGGTGACTGATTACAGTCAACATTCTTGTATCATTTGATTCTGATATCCGGAAGTCAGGACTGTGGATGCCCTCAGCACAGAGATGTGATGGCTGAGAGGCTAGGCAACCTCAGTGCTCTGAGCTGAGGAGACATCTAAGTCAACACACTCAAACACCCTTCAGGACCCTAGAAGGGATCTGTAAAACCCTTCCCTGCCCATGGGGACGTAATGGGAGATGGGGGCCTTACTTAGAGAGTCCATGGAAGGACTCAGGCCCCAGAAGAAAGATTCCTCTGTCCTGGGACATGGCACCATGGCAGAGGCCAGGGCTAGGCACATCTCCACCTGCCCCTGAAGTCCCTGTTCCTTATAGTTGATGTCATGCATGGCCTTTATCTGCCTTACAACACACCCAGACCTCAGGCAGTCTGAGATGGCTGGGCTCCTACCTACCACCTCCAGTCTCCACACCCAGCTCCGGGGCCTGACAGCTACAGTCAGTGACAGGCAGTAGAGTGCCACACGGCTGTGGAGGTGGGATAACCTCATGTCCACTAGCATCAGAAACAGAAGGAATGGTTCCATAAGAAAGAGAAACCAGGCCACCGAGTCTTGGGAGGAGCCACGCTGTGTCCGAGGGCAAGCTCAGAAGAGACTTCTGCATTGATCCTGGCTCACTCGTGAGTCTGTGCTTAATTACTATACCCGAAAAATGCTGACAGACACTAGATTTCCTTAAGGGAAAACCAAGCATAGTTATATTTTATATGTCCAAGTATTGAGCTTTTCTTTTTCTTTCTTTTTAGACAGGGTCTCTATGCAGCTCTGGTTGGCCTGGAACTCACTTACGTAGACCAAGCTGGCCTTGAACTCAGAGTTCCTCCTGCCTTTGCCTCCCCAGTGCTGTGGGATTAAAGGTGTGCACCATCATACCACACTGAGCTCGTCCTTTTTTGCACGAGGAAACAGAGAGGTTAAGTAATTTGCCTAAGGTCACAGCGCTCAGCAGCTGGCTCTGGAACACTCTTTGCTTGTCTGAAGGGAGGTGTGAGGGCTCTAACCTGCTGGGATCCAGGCTGACTAGGACTCAACAACCCTCGACTGTGCTGAGAAATAAACATTTAATATGAAAATTGGAATTGCCTGTTTCTTATGAGCCAGAGGCCAGCGCTGGCACTAGGAGGCTGGAGTTGGACATTTTGTGATTGGCTACAGGCCCATGGCACACACCAGCTGGGGTCTGGGCACTGTGCTGAGATGGAGCAGAGGGTGAGACTATGCTTAGATGAGGCTGCAGGAGGGGATCAAGAAGGCTCAGACAGGCAGGGTCAGACCTCAGTGCTGGGCATCAGGTCAATGGAGAAAAAGTCCCTCCACGTGGGCTGAGCAAGGGCCAGAAGGAAGCCGACCACTCACTTCTCAGGGTACTCCTATGGTCCATTCTCCCACAGTGAATCCTGATAGAGGCTTTCCCTAGTGCTGACATCACACATCATACATACCATCATATAACAGTTGAGGCACCCAGCATCTTCTCACATGGACCCCCATCGACCTAATCCCCAGGGCCACTGAAGCTGGGCTAACACACCCCAATTTATAGACACAAACTGAGGCACAGGTGCACCCAGGCCTTCTCAATAAATGGAGAGACCTGTACGCTGATCTTGTGGTATCAACATGGCTCGTGGAGAGGAAGGCTTCTCCATCCATATAGAGGTGAGCCGTGGAATCTGAAATAGCAAGATCACCACCCTGGCTTGGCGTGCACAGGCTGGGACAGCACAGGACAGACAGCGAGGGGGATCCAGGCCAGGGCCGGAACAGCACCAAGTCACAACCCTGTTTCCTTAAGCATTTGTTTTGGCTACAGTGTGTTACACAATTGTCTTTCCTTGGAGGATCCTGCACTGGGTGGTGAGCGAGTCTCTGGACCTGCCTGGATCAGATCTGGGCATGAGCTCAGCACGTGAGTGGCCTCCACCAGCTGGAGCAGAGCTGGGTGTGCTTCCTGTGGGGCTCTGTGAGTGAGTTCCGAGCAGTCCGCAGGTGGGGCCTGCTCTCACCTTCCAGTTTCTCGGAAGGACACCGCCTGTATCAATCATCACAACAAAGGCCAGGGACTGAAATGTTGTCATTGTTCTGTGTGGTCCCAAATATGGAAACATCTAGAACATTTATGGCAAATCTTTACTTGAGTTCTTGGGATTAGAACTCAGGTCCTCAAGTTTGTACAAGTGCTCTTGCCGACCCGGCCACCTCCCTATTCCCAACCTTTAAATTTTTTTTTTTTTTAATACTGTGGAGTGCCATCCTGTGATGGCATGTGTTGTATTTCATCATTCGTGCATTAGCTCCTTGATGGACTTCTGTTCATGGAACATTTGTGCAAATCCTAAATTTCCATGTTGAGATTCTCCTCCCCAAAGTCCCCAAAGCGATGGTGTGGGAATTGGGGCCACTGGGACCCCTGAGGGTAGGATTAGCACCCTTATTGAGGGGTTCCTTATTGTGTGAGGACACAGTGAGAAAGGAGTATCTATGTACCAGGACCTAGCATCCCCACAGGACCTGGATCTGGGATGTCCAGCCTTCAGGTCATGCCAGGAAATGGTGTGTGCTCCCTAGAGTGTCCCCTATGGTACTGTTATTCCCAGCAGGGGAGGTACTTGCCCAGTTAGGGCTCAGAGCTGGGTTCTCAAGATGAAGAGTCTGGGGACTCCCCATGCTGAACCTCCAGTGCAGACAATGGAAACCCTGCATTTTTGCATGGGTCACTGGGACCCTACCTATTCAATAAAAAGTTCAGCTCATGACCCACCACTGTCCTTTTGATCTCAGCAGACAGTCACAGTTTAACTCTTCAAATGTCCCCTTCCAGCTTGAGGTGATGGGGTCCAGGCTGGGACAACATCATCAAATCTCAGGCTCAAATCTGGTAAGTCATTCAGCACTCCCTCCAGCCCCTGCCGCTGGGCAGAAATCGCCATCCTTTGTTCTGTGCAAAACTGACAGACGATTAAGACCCATGATTATTCTATAATGTCAGAAAATTGATGGCGGCAAGCAGCTAAATGGGCTCAAAGTTGCTCAACGTGACATTTCATTCCAAGCTTTAAGATGTCAGACATCACAGGCAGGAGCCGTCGGAAGCCGGGATTGCTGAGCCCACGCTACTGAGGCAAAGATTAAAAAGCAGTTTTAAAGATGAAAACAGCAGTTCTGGGGGGACACTGAGCCCCACTCCTTACTGCAGCCAGCGGGAACAGTCCCGCAGGCCTGCCATTGTGTGGAGCTAGGAACAGCTGGAATGCAGGAAAAGGCCTCAATGGAGGGAGGGATTTGGGGAGAACTAATTCTTCAGAGGGTAATGAACGGGTAATTGATGAGGGATTTGAGATCTCCTAACGGCCCTTGACAGCTCTCTGTGCAAAGGGCCTGGGATGGGTTTTCCTACGATTTCCACTGCCTCCCACAGCTCTCTTCTGCAGGCCCCTTCTTGCTTCTTTCCTTTCGACATAAGCTTCCTTTATCTGAAGGAAGGCCTCACTGGAGGGGGTTGGCCTTTCTCTCTCTTTTTTCTTTCTCTCAAGTGGGTAGGTGTGGAGTGAGCCAGTCTTTGCTTTTCTACTTGATGGACAGGCACACAATGGAGGCATGCTGGTGAGACCCCAGCCTCAGGAGAATGGAAGCTCCTGGCTGTTCTTCCTCAGGTCTGGCAACGCTTTGAAGGTGCAGAGTAACAGGGTCTCAGAGAGGAGGCTGACAAACTCTCTCACCATTCTGGTTGGAGCAAAGAAATCCTGAGGAGACTCATGTGCCCCTCCCTTTGGCCATCAGACTATTCAAACAATGGACTCCAAGGCATTGGAATTTTCCCAGGAGTCTCATGCTGGGGAAAGGAAAGGCTGAAGCCTGGTGCCGGCCAGAGGGGGAGCTTGTCTCCCACAGAGATCTCACAGAGTTCTGAGAACTTGTCAGACCACCTTGCAGGAGAGACTGGAGCTGACAGTGATGGGTCAGTGACAGGCAGGACCACACCTTGACCAGGACTGCTTAAGGAATGCACACCTCCTGCCCTCTGTTTAAGCCTGAACCTCATGTCCAGACCCTGAGGACAGACTTGGGAGTCTGTGGACCTCTTTGTCCCTCTTCCCAATGTGGCAGCACTGAATGATGCTTCTGTCTGCTTTTCACTGTTACTTAGCTGTTTAATTGGCTTTTGAGGACAGTGGCTGAGCCTGGCTGGTTAGGGCTACCTGGGCCCAGGCTCTGGATCTGACAGTTCTGGGAAAAGTAGATGTTCAATGAAGAGTGGTTCACTGGCTTCCCCACCACATACATACATGCATTTTTTTTTTGTTTGTTTTTGTTTTTCGAGACAAGGTTTCTCTGTGTAGCTTTGCGCCTTTCCTGGAACTCACTTGGTAGCCCAGGCTGGCCTCAAACTCACAAAGATCCGCCTGCCTCTGCCTCCCGAGTGCTGGGATTAAAGGTGTGCGCCACCACCGCCCGGCACATACATGCATTTAATGAGAAGAATACATGCTGGGCAACTTCTGCCTGTGTGTCCCCATTACCAGCTTAGGGCACACATCTGCTTTCCCAGGTGGGCACCTTGCAGGGGCTAGGAGAGCATTTCAATATCCAGTTACAAACAGAGCCCTTACTTGGACCTTAAGGGAGACAGTCAGATAGTCAGACAGTCAGATAGCCAGACAGTCAGACAGGCAGATAGCCAGACAGTCAGACAGGCAGATAGCCAGACAGGCAGACAGGCAGGCAGGCAGGCAGCGGAGCTGTCATCAATCTCTTAGCCTGTGTGATCTCCAGCAAATCATTTAACCTTTCTGTGTTTCAGAACCCTCATTAGCAATTACACACACACACACACACACACACACACACACACACACTCTTCCTATTGTCACACAGTTGTTAGGGGGCAGCCGGGATGAAACCCCGGAGCTGCTATGCATGCCACCAGGCCAGTGAGCTAAGCTGGCCCAAAGTGACTAATCTGGCACTGTGCTCTATGTGTGTGCTGGGGATCCGGGGGAGGAGGTGTCACTGCAGGGCTGCCCTAGGCGAGCAGGGTGGGCTCCAGCCTGGCCAGCAGTAAGGGGGCAGGAATGAGGGGCAGTATCAGAGAGATATACAGTGGCCAAAATATGCAGTCTGTAAGGCCATGACGGCACACACCCCTGTTCCTAACACACAGGAAGCAGAGGCTAAAGGATTAGGAGTTCAAGGTCATCATTGGCTATACAGCAGGTCCGAGGCCAATGTGAGATCCTGTATTTGAAAAAAAAAAATCAAAAGAAAGAAGAGAAAAGAAAAAAGACACCAGGCCCTGCCTTCTCTGGAACGTGACACAGAGTGGGCGCCACAGGTCTAGCACAGGTCCGATGGATGGCTCTGCATACATGGGAGAGTCCATGATAGTGGGTGTGGCACAGGCTACTTGTGACAGGACATCATTCACTGAGAGTGGATACTTTCCACCCTCAAGATAAGGCCATGTGGGTGGAACTTGGGTGGGGACCCTTCAAGAGCCTTTAGGGCTGGGGCACAGCTCAGTGGACAGATCCTATGCATAGCCCTTATGAAGCTGGCTGCAAGAGGCACAAGTTCCAGCTCTAGCCCATGCACCAAAACACAAACAAATAAACAAATTCAGGGTCTGCTCAGGGAGGCTGTGGTTTCCATCTCTGGGCTGCAGCCAAGCTGCTGTCTCCCGAGATCTCAGGAAGGATTAAGCTCAAATGAAGTGTAGGGTCACACAAACACCTCCTCTCCAGGGGAGGCGCCTCTCCTGCTAGAGAAGTCCTCACCCTAGGGGCTGCCACTCGAACTTTGAGGAGGGCTGAGGCTCCAGATGTTCCCCTTCCACCTTCCTTCCTAGAATTCTCCAGGAAGGGACTTCATTGTCACACATAGCCAGCCACAGGGCAGCTCCTCCCAAGGTGGGCAGCAGTGTACCGTGTGAATGTGAGACACCTAGCCACTGTCCTCCATTGCAGTTGAGTCCCTCCTGACCAATCCCTGCAGAACTTTCTCTGCCATTTATGGCCTCTGACTCAAGTGTAAGACATGAAAACATCCATGACACGGTGACCCAGAGTGCTGGCTTCTGAGTCCTCCTAACAAGAACATGACGTTCTTTAGAGCAGGTCCCTGCTGGCCTCTCTAAGATCCCCTGACACGCTCCCACCCATTTCCTGCAGCAGCAGGCTCTTTCAGTGTCCTGCACCTCACCCCCAGGGCCTTTGCACATACGGTTTCCTTGGAATCCTGGTGGTTAAGACTTAAGAGCATTGAACACATCTGGGCTTACTTCCTGTGGTTTCTGAGATGATGAATACTTGGCAGCACCCCTCAAACACTGACTGATAAGCCTTTTAAGAGACTCTGGCAGCCCCAAAGCCCCAGTGGTCATCCTGTCAATGCCCCCAAAGTTCTGAGGTTGCAGACGCACATACACACAGTCAGTCACTCCCATTTTTTTTTTTTAAACAGAGATTCTGGGGATTTGAACTCAGATCCTCATGTTTGCACAGCAAGTACTCTTACCTAATGAGCCATTTCCCAAGCTCCACTCTGGGCACTCATAGGCATTTTCTTTAATTCCCCGCAGTACTCCCATGTGTTCATCAGTAGCAGCAACCATTTACAGAAGGCTGGCTCTTTGTGGAACATGGGCTGAGACTATGCCCATGGCCCGCCTCCTCTCATCATAGGCCTGGCTTACAGACAGATGGGGAGCTGAGCTTGGAGCCTGGAGTCAGAGTGAAGTCCCTAGGGGTGTAAACGCACTGTGCCACTCAGTGGCTGAAGAGGCGGCGCTGAGTAACCCGCCCTCCACTCTGACTCTCACCCGAGGCATGTCTCAGCACTGCTGCATGCACGCCTGCCTCCCAACCATGTAGGTCAGTCCAACCCTGGGCTGCTGCTGCAGGGCATCAGCACCAAGGGAAAACCCTCAGACTGGGACCTGCCAGCAGAGGGGAGGTGGGCTGTCTGCGATCCAGGGGGACAGGAGGTTCCGCTACACCTTTTAACAGCTTTTCCCTGTTAGTGAGGTGTTTGTCTGATCATCATAGGCCAAGGCCGCATAGACAGGGAAGGGACCCAGAATTATCACAGGCCATCAGTCTCTTGCTCTATGATGGCCTCCCACATTCCCACTGGGCATAGCCAAGAGAGTCCAAGGCTGTCCTGACCCTTGTTCCTGCCCTGCAACCAGTCAGCCAGGTGAGACTGAAGGGGTAAAGTGGGGCCTTTCTGACTCAAGTGCCAGCTCCAGAGCCTTCCACCTCTTCCAGGCAGCCCTCTTGTATTACCTTCCTCAGGTCACCCGACCCTTCATTCCCCATGTCATTTCCTACCAGCTGGGAGCCCTGGAGGTGCATGCTCAGAACCTGCAGCCAGGGTGGGAATCAGAGCTGCCCCTGTGTGAATCCTGTATCCCCTGCTGGCAAGTCTCTGGAAAGTCCTGCTTGCAAAGAAGGGACCTGGCTCATTTGCTGTCAAAATCATCTATGGAGGGCTGGGGAGCTGGCTCTGGGGTAAAGATTTTGCTGTAAAGCATGAGGACCCGAATTCAATCCGTACAACCTATGTAAAAGCTGGGTGCTGTGGCATGCACTTGTAATCCAGTGCTGGGGAGGTAGGGATAAGACGATCCTTGGAGTTCCCTGGCAGCTCGTCCAGCATTGCTATGTGAGTTTCGGGTCAGGAAGAGATACTGTCTCCAAAAACACAAAGTGGGGCTAGTGAGATGGCTCAGTGGGCAAAGACTTGCCACCAAACCTGACAATCCAAGTGACCCTTGGGACCCACATGGTGGAAGGAGAGAACCAACTCCTGAATATTGTTCTCTGACTGCCACACACATGCCGAGGCTCATGTGCAATCCTCTACATGCATACAAAATAAATAAATAAATAAATAAATAAATAAATAAATAAATAAATAAATAAATAATAGATAAAATGCAATAAAAACCTTAAACGAAGACAGTGGACAGCTCCTGAAGATCAATATGTGAGCTTGACCTCTGACCTCCACATACATGCATGCACACACACATAACATCATTATCATCATCATCATTATCATCATCATCATCATCATCATCATCACCACCACCATAATTGTATCATTATCATCTGTACACACACAACAGCCACACTTCCCAGCCTAGCTTGTCTCCAAAGCTGGAGTCTGGGCCCCAGACTGTGGCGGCTGAGATTAGAGTCTCTGTGGGGAACAGCCTGTTGTCTCTGCCTCTGATCAGGCTCAGGCTTGAGGATAGCAGATTTAATTTGGCCATTGCTGCTAAGAGCTGGGTGACCTCAAACAGCTCATGACCCTTTGGGTGACAATCCACATGCAGGGTTTCTCAGAGCCTGGGCTACACTGACATCTTTCGGCCAGGTCAGAAGAGCTGTGCCCATCCTGGACATAGTGCAGACCTGTGGTCATCAGGCACGCTATGGGACCCACCTTCACACTCAGTATACAGACTCTGTGGACTATCACACTCAGTGTCAGAAGAGAGTGTTCTTGTCCCTGCCATGTGGGTGTTCTAAATGGAGGGATCCACTTACCCCAGAGGGCCATAAACACAGAGAAGAAGACCGTGGCAGGGTTGTCAAAGAGGTGACTGGCACGGGCCGTGGCACAGGCTGAGCTCATCTTCCAGTAGCTGCAGGTCTTGTCACACAGGGGACACATGGTGATATTGTGTCTCTGGTCACACATCTCCATGCTACAAGACAGAGGTGGCCTCAGGTTCCCAAGTGGCCTCAAATCCTCAAGTTCCAGTCTCCTTCCCAGAGGCCATGGAGGGTGGCCCTGGTCAAGGCCTGTTGGCTAGCCGCGGCCACTCTGTCTCCACTCCCTGCCACAAGCTTCACAGGCATATGACCCATGCCTATGCATGAGTTTCAGGGCCTCAGGCTCCCTTCAAGTCCCTGATGCTGTACAACTTAAGCTTTCGTGGTTTGGGGGAAGAGCCCTAGATCTTCACCTTTAATAGAACCCTGATGTAGCCCGTTCTAAAAACACCTGCCCGTGTCCATATTCTTCTTGAGGCAGAAAGAGGCATCGGAGTGTCCCCTCTGGGGTGAGCCTTGGATGGTAACACCTGAGGTCAACACTTCTGACACCTTTATAGCCCAGGATCCCCAGCCAGCCTTCCTACTGTCCCCAGGACCTATCAAAGCTGTGCTACACGCATAGAGGCCAGTTCTTTGTGTGGTCAGGCTTAGAAGCCCAAGGGAGGGATGGAGTGAACTGCAGCCAGGAGGCCCTCACTGTGGCCAGACCCATGCTGGGTGACTCTCTGGTAGCACTGGGCATCATGCCATGACCCTTACAGGGCATACGGGGGCAGCTAAAAAGGTGGAGAAAGGGTGCCCAGGACTCCTCTCTGTGGGTGGGTAGTCTCAAAGGAGCACACCCCCCAAGCTTCCAGGTCTCCAGGCACCCCAAGGGGCTCACTCAAGAAACAGAGGAAGCTTCAGGGACAGCAGGTCCTGGTCAATGGTGCGCACAGGCTCAGTTGAGTTCTGAGACAATGTGAGGAGCTTTGAGCCCAGAGTGCCCTGCCCTCCCCTACTCATGCTAACACACCCTGAAATTTACAAGCCATCAACAGAAGAGGAGGAGCCTCATCACGACCCTGTGTGGTGTTCCCTGACCTGGGGGCTATCACACTACAGTCCCACCTTCATAGGCGGGAGCAGGAGCTGAGAGAAGAAAACTAAATTCCTGAGGGCCTCACAGCAAGGTGGGACTGAAACCCCAGTCTCTGAATAAGAGCCCTGTGTTTGGAATGGCTCCCAGGGTCACAGTCCCCAGCTGAGGTCAGGCTTCTAGGCTGTATTCTTTACAGTCCTGAGCTCTGTGACCATGGTCAAGACCTCTAGCTTCAGGCTCAACATTTCTGGAAAATGAGGAGAGGGGCAGGAATACTGCCCTCTAGCCACAGCTGTCCTGAACTCTCTCCTTCCTTTGAACTTGGACCTGACCCTCATCTATAAATAGATGCACAGGCTGGAGAACTCATTCCCAGGGGTCAGATGGCTATCCGGGAGAAAGCTGAAGTGGGTATTTTTGCTTTTTTTTTTTTCTTCAGATTTCTGGATCCACATGAACTTGTATATATACTTGTGCTGGCTCTCAGGGACCTTCCTCTGTGCCCAAGGCAGAGGACACCAGCTCCATTGTCTTTGTATGCATCAAGGGTGCTGGTCACTCAGCACAGATGCAAAGATGAAGATAGGCTAACTGTAACCAAGACAGTGGTTCTGGAGTACCTGGGGAGAGGTGATGTACACACGCATACGTAGGAGAGGGGTGGGCACCCAGGAGAGAAGAGCCATGTGCTCTGGAGCCTGAGGCTCTGAAGTCTCAGCTCTGGCGTGTGTGACCAAGCAGTCTTGGGAAGGGTGCCGAGTCCTGCTGCTTCAGTTTCCCAGTCTACCTAGGGGAGCTGAGTATAAGGGGCACAACGCTGTTGGATTGCTGGGATGGTGAGGCCAGAGGACTAGCATGTGTATGGCTCTTTCAAGGGTGCACCTCAGTCCCAATGTGGCCACTGCTATTGCCATTCTCCTAGGGGCCTTAAATTAGCACAAGGTCACCAGATGCCCAGGAACTGGTCCTTCAGGGCCCATCTCCTCTCATTGAGATAGATGAACAGGCAAGACTCCAGTTGTGACTGGTCTGGTCTGAGCGGCCTCTCCCGAGGAACTGGTGGGTGGAAGGCCATTCCTGCTATATCAGTATGCATCTTAGGGTCATGCTGTCTATTTGGCCCAAGACTGGGGGAGGCTAGAGGGCCCGAGGAGTGGCCTCAGGCACAGGGTGTGCCAAGGCACAGTTCCACCCGCCTGCCTGCCTATGAGTCTTATGGCTTGTCTGAGTGGTGTTGTACCCCCCTGTCCCACCTCCACCCCCGCACGCCAGCCTCAGCTTCCAATACAAATGCCAGCAGCCAGACAAAAGCCCTTTTTCTGGGGGCCTTAAACTCAGCCAAAATCAAGAAACACAGCCTGAAGGTCCAATACTCAGAGAGGAGAGGTAGTACAGAGTCACTGGCTACCACTTCCCTGAGCCCTCAGCCTGGCCTGATGGACTCCAGGGGGGACTTACGTGCCTCTGGCTGCCGTGCAGGATCAACTGGGGCAGAGGCCAGGGCCGGACAGGCCTGGGCATTGGCTTTGTCTGTGCCCCTAGATGATTACTGTTTGCCTTTCTGACCATGTGACTTAAGGAGACTGAGCTGCCAGGGTAAAAAACCTTGGTGGCCTCTCTTGGGAGTCCACACCCTGAGCCAGCAGAACCCTTTCTACTCAGGGACATTACAGGGGACATCCCTATTCCACTTCCAGCTTCTCACAAGCTTTGAGCTCCAGCAGCTGACAACCAGCCATTTTCGTCCATCCCCTCAGTGAATCCCAGCGTGCATTGCATTATCCTGGCATTATAAAACCAAGATATTATCCATGTATTATTATTGTATTGTATTATCCATGTATTGTGTTATTCATGCGGACCCAGGGACAGGCTTTCTCCAGTTTGAGACTGAGGGAACCTAGGAGGGAATTTGGGGGAAAGGAATAGCAGTTGCCTTATCCACATATTAAAACATCTTGGAAGGGACTGGAGAGATGGCTCAGTGGCTAAGAATACTGGCTGATCTTCCAGCACCCATGTGGCAGTTCACAACCATCTTTAACTCCAGCTCCAGGAGGCTCTGTTGCCCTCTCCTGGCCTCTGTGGGTACTGCACACACATGGTACACACACATACATTCAGACAATACACTCATACACATAAAAATTAAAATAAAACATCACAGAGGCAAAATTGGCCAGATATGGTCTTTCTGGTCTGACAAGACCCCACCTCCTCCCCAGCTGACAGACACAGGGTTCTCTACTGATCAGAAGCAGTGACGATGCTCCAGTGTACAGACCCACAGTGTTGAGAAGGTCCTGCAGCTGGTCATTGGGGTGGGAGCTCAGATCTCCTGTGTGGTCTCAGAACATGGGTGCCTCTCAGCATTGTGTCTCCTGTAAAGTACAGGGTTGGTGCCTACCTGGGGATGTTTTCGTCCACAGTGGCACATCCGTAGAGGAAGACAATGACACCCACGATCGAGGCAGGGATGAGCATCTGGGTGTAGGCGCCAAGCCAGGCAAAGTACAGGCCAACCTTTTCACCAAAGTATTTCCTATGCCGAGAAACAAAGGGATGCACTCACACTCTAGACCACAGGGACATATCATGTTCCCCTGGCAATGAACAACTCCAAGTGGACCACTGAATCTCCTGCCTGAGAGTTGGAAAGTGAGGCTCTAGGACACCTCATCAGGTTTGGGGTGCTCTCCTTCCTTTGTATACTTACTGCAAATGCTCTACCACTGAACTAGCCCTAAAATAGTCATATATTCTCTCCCTCTCCCCCTTCTCTCCCCCCCCCAATAGCCCAGGCTGGCTTCTAGCTCAATATACAGTTGAGGATGACCTTGAACTTGTGATTCTCCTTTTTTTCATCTTCTGAGTACTGGGATTACAGGTGTGCACTGCCATGCCTGGCCTACTCTGTGCTGAGGATTAGATCTAGGCCTACAGGCATGCTAGGCAAGCTCTCTACCAGCTGGGCTGAATCTCCAGCCTCCCCTGTCTTTCAGAGGCTGGGTTTTTCTCTTGGGCTCAGGCTGGCTTTAACCTCACTATACAGCCCAGGTTGACCTTAAAATCCTGATCTTCCTTCCTCAGCCTCCCAAATATCGGGATTACGTGTATGTGTCACCAGGTTTGACTCTGCTTCTCCTCTGTGCCCTGGCTTCCATTTGTGAAGCCTTCACTGGTGGTCCAGGTGTGTCCCCATGGCCATGGGTTCCACCCCAAACCCCACTCAGTATAAGCAACAAATGAAACTTGGTCAGAGGCATCAAGTAAACTAAGCATTCCCTCCGCAGAGCCTGCTGACATGTATTTTGTCACCACTCACACCTCATCTACAAGCTCCCACAGGACTTGAAGCCCCGCTGGCTGCCCATCCTGCCAGCCTCCCAGGCTGTCCTGCGGGTTCCCTTAGACCTGGTTACAAATTCTCACACATTGAGGCAGATACTTCTTCCCTTCCATACCCCAAAGCAGGTGATCTCAGCAGATGTCCTGCTGGCCACACTGAGGAGGATTCAAGGGGAGGCAGTGGGAGTGGCCAATGCTGGTCATCCAGTAGACATGACTAGGCCGCATCACCAACCCCGCCTGAGCTGTCTGGCTTCCCAGAGACCCAATGGCCCACTCAGCCTTCAAGGACAGACAGGTTCCCAGGTGGCTGGATATCCGGAGCAGTTGACATGCCTAGGAACTTTACCATATGGACATGGCCTTGAGTCTCGCTTCACACAGACACCTCCTAAGAGGCCAGGTGCCCCCACTCACCTGACCAGGTCAATGGGCTGGTATTTGTAGAAGACTCCATAGCTTGCCCACTCCTCATACAGGAGCTGGAGAGAGGAAAGAATGAGAAAGAAGTTGGTGGAGGGTCACACACTGATGCTACTTCCTGGAGGAGCTTCAGGGTTTCAGTCAGCCTCTCCATCATTCATTCATTCATTCATTCATTCATTCACTCACTCAACAAATACTTAGAGAATGCCAGAAAGGGAACTGGCATTCTGGATTCAAGTGGGGATGGGAAAGATGCTTCTAGAAGGTTATGGAATCTCAGCTTTTCATGACTGGATTGGGAATTCATCTATGACCTCTGACATCAAGAGGTCACTAGGGTCAGATACCAAATCGTTTATTATCTAAACCATCAGTGTTCAAGCAGAGGCACAAACAGCAAAATTGAAAAAAAAAATCTCCTGGCATACAGAGATAGCACAAGGTTCATCTCCAAAGACAGGCTCCTGGTTAACACCTGTCATGAAACAAAAGAGACCAGGGCCAGCCTGAGGGCTCAACAGTAAAGGTGCTTGCCACCAAGCTTGGGAACCTGAATTTGATCCCCAGAACCCACATGATAGAAGAGTACTGATTCCTATAAGTTGTCTTCTGATCTCAACACACACACACACACACACACACACACACACACTCACACACGGTATGGGGGTATGTGGGAACCATTGGTTAAAACAACCCCAAGTGTGCAAACAAGTCACACACTACTTTCATTCACACTCAGCTCCTATGTCACATTCTCCAGCTGCAGGGTCACATTCATGATGGGACAGAGTGGCCCAAACCCCAGAACAGCTGTCTGTGGGAAGGGAGGTGGGCTGCCTCTCTGCTTATCTCAGAGTTCTTCCCTGGGCTAACTCCCTCCCAAGTGTAAAGTCTAAGGTTACAGCAGGAGATGAAGGAGTCCTCTAAAGCATCCATGACCTCCTTCCCCAGTCCCAGGAGCTGACACAGCTGAGGGTGTCTGAGCATCTTGCTCTGGGTTCTCTGGTGGGGCTGATGTACTACACTGACCTCAGTTGGTAGGCAGAGAGGAACCTCCTGTAGACCATTCTAATGCCCCTCTAAACTCACACAAAGGGGCTGCTGGTCTTACCTGCCAGCCAAGAGGTGCTTGCCTAAGGTTACCCTGCTGGTGGGGTCTGAGGAGGTCACTGTGGGACCCCTGTACCTCCTCATGATCACCTTGAACAAGGCCAGAGGGGTGGATCTACTCCAGGAATGGGCAAGGGATTGTCCTCTGACCTCAGCACATACACACACACACACACACACACACACACAGAGAGAGAGAGACAGAGACAGAGACAGAGACACAGAGAAAGACAGACAGAGAGACAGTGAGAGACAGAGACAGAGATACAGAGACAGAGAGAGAATGGATGGTGTAGGGACCGCTGGTTAAACAAATCCCAAGTGTGTGAATAGGACAGAGTAGCCCAAACCCCAGAGCAGCTGCCTGTGTACTGTCGTTGTGACTGTGCAGACTGGATGGTAAAAGGCCCAGAGAACCTCCTTGGCACACACCATTCATGCCTAGCCTGGCAAGGAATTAGCAGGCAATGGGCTCTGTCCCTACATACTTCCCAAGACCCTTCTGTCAGTCTTCAGTGGGACAGGACTTTCTGGTCCTCAGTCATCCCTTCTGTTGGCATCAGAATCGTAACGGAGGAGGCTGGGTAGGGATGGCCGTGTGGGTTCTCATGGGTCCCTGCCTCATACTCTATTGCTTGTTACATGTCTTCTTCCTGTAACATCCAACTACATGTACTTATTTAAATGCCACCCCACTCCGTGTGTGTGTGTGTGTGTGTGTGTGTGTGTGTGTACCTGTGTACAGGTGTGTGTGTATAGCTGTGCATGTGGAGACCTAATAACAGCCTTGGATGTCATCCTTAGGAAGGCCATCCACCTCCTTTGAGCTCTTGTTAGCCTAGAGATCACCAGTGAGACTAGGCTGGTTGTCCACAGCACCCCAGAGACCCTTCTGTTTCCCTTTGCAAGCTGCCATCTTGACTTATTTTAAACACAGGTTCTGAGGATAGCATTCAGGTTCTCATGCTTAAAAGACAAGTACTTCAACAACTGAGCTATTTCCCAAGACCTTTAACATTCAAATTTAAAAACTGGGGTGGGGTGTGTCTCTATACTCAGGTGTTGTTGTGCAGCCATGGAAACATCATCCCAATCATTCTTATGACGGGACATATGGACTCCCTACATATGTACAGTCCTGAGTCTCGTATGATTACTAATAACTGGGACCTTTCAGAAGGAAATCAGGGTTGTATGAGGTCACATATTTGGGGTCCTGATTCCAGACACCAAGTGTCTTATAGATGAGGCAGGATGGTGTTATCTGCAGACAGGGAATCCAGCTGGCCATCTTCTTGCACACCTTAGTGCCCCTGTCTGTTCAGCCTCCCCATTTGTGGTTGTGGTTCCCATGCTGCCTGAAATGCTCTCTCCCAACTCAAAAGGTGCACAGCAGAGGGGAAAGATGAGTCATGTGACTCTTTGAAGATGAAAGACAGGCAGGCAGCATAACCCACATGAGGAGCAGCCCAAGAGAGGGTCTTTACTTTGGGGGAGGGGTCCTTCTTTATCTATCTGTCTATCTATCTATCTATCTATCTATCTATCTATCTATCTATCTATCTATTTATCTATTTTTGAGACAGTCTCATGTATTGCAGGCTGGCCATGACTTTGCTGTGTAGCTGAGGATGACCTTGAATTCCTGATCTTCCTGCCGTCAACTCCTCCTAAGTACTCATTAGGGTTACAGGTGTAACCACCATGCCCTGTCTATGCAGTACTTCGGAGTGAACCCAGGGCCTTGTGCATAGTAGGCGAGCACTCTACCAATGGAGCTGCATGCCCAGCCCCTTCCTGGCATCCCTTCTGCAGCTCTGAGAACTAACAACCATGTGTGTCACCCACAGGCAGTCCACATACCTTCAGGAAGCAGGGAAGAAAGCAAGGGAGAGACAGAGCACCTGTGAGGAGCAGGGAGCCCTTCTGTGAAGCTGGGACTTGCCTGCCAGGCCCCTGCCAGTATGGCTTTATGGCCCCTGAAGTCCCAGATGGGGCTCACACAGGATGAATACTACCACACTCTCAGAAAGGCTTCCCAGTGAGAGCCTGAGAGGAAGCGTCAGCATTGCTGAGTCAGGGAAGATTTGGGGGAGCGCTAGGCAGACTTGCTTCTGCCCCTCCTTTGCACCAAAGGCTAAGGAGTGCTCTTTCCTCCTGGGACACTGTGGGAGCTGATGGCTCATGCATGTTGCTATGATCTGCACAGGTTATGCAGACATGGGAGAAGACTACAGCTTCCTCCAGAGAGCAGAGCAGACCCCCAGCCAACCTTGAGGAATCTACACCTCACCCCTGTAGTGAACCTCTAGCTCACCCTTGACTACACCCTGCAGTGGGGGTAGGGAGGCTGCTCATCAGAGAAGGTAGGAGATCAGGGGAAGAAAAAGGTGAGACCTGGGATGAGATGAGGAGGAGGGAGAGGCAGGGAGAAACAGTGAGAGGAGGAGGGAGAGCAGGGAGAAACAGTG
>CABHPH010139766.1:30816-50200 GCA_902168325.1 Peromyscus nudipes
GAGCCTCAACTCCCATGGCCAGGGCTGTGTGAGCCTCAACTCCCATGATCAGAGCTGTGTGAGCCTCAACTCCCATGGCCAGGGCTGTGTGAGTCCTGCTGGCCACTTGGCCTCCGACACCAGACTCCCCAAGCTTTGTGTCCCCTCAACACAGAGTGGGATCCAAGAGAAGACCATGGATGGCATTGTCTTGAAGTTGGCAGGGCTAAAGAAAGGGCTTTGAGAGGAAAGAAAGCCTTCTGCCAACAAGAACATGTGGCGTACTCTGAGATGTCCCCAGAGCCCTGTCTAGGCTTCCACTGTCAGGTGTCCTACAGTAAATCACACAATTTCTGACTATCTAGATCCCTGAGTCCAACATGCCCAGAGGCTCAGAGATGCAGCCTGACTTTCCTAAGGACACACAGCTAAGTGTTTGGTCGGACCTGAACTCACAACCAGATCTCACAAACAGTCAAAGGGAAAGAGGATGTAAAAATTGGACGTGCCTCTCCACAGCAATCCCTGCCACATGTAGCCAGCCTGAGCCAACCACTCGCTTTTGCTAGTGGTTGTATTAGCAAGATATAGTGTGGCCTCTTCAGAGTCAGCCTGGGGCAGTCCCCTCCCCTCCATTGGTCAGCAACGTTTGCAGCACCGGCCATGGGGAAGATCTTGCTGTGTCCCCAAGCAAGCGGCCCACTGCTAGGGTCTGAGGACAGTAGGGCCAGCTTCCTTCTGGACTCTGGGGTGGAGGGCTCTCCCACCCAGGCTCAGGTCCTTTGGGTGTTTTCATGAATGAGTCCCATGGTTGGTTCCAGTATGGATTCATTCATACCAGAGGCTTGCTCATGGTAACCTGAAAGCAGACAGATGCCAACCCGGAAGGAAGCTGAGAAGCTACCAAGCAGCCAATATAAATGTCACCAGCCTTTCTGTGCAGGTGATACCTCTGATTACTGGAGACCTCCCCAGGGTCTCACTTAGAAGAGGTGACTCTTAGTCAGCACACAGACTAATGCTAGCTTCCCAGCTGGCCTCGGTGCCCCACAACCACCGTGGCTTCCCAGCTGGCCACGGTGCTCCACAACCACCATAGCTACCCAGCTGGGTTCGGTGCTCCACAACCACCATAGCTACCCAGCTGGGTTCGGTGCTCCACAACCATCATAGCTACCCAGCTGGCCACAGTGCCCCACATCAACCTAGAGATGTTAGGTGGAAGAAAGAACAGTCCACAGACAGGCATTGGGAGAGGGTGAGGATGCCCCAGGCCAGAATGAAGATAGGAGCGTGGGAGGAGGACAGGAAACGGATGCAGAATATGCAAGCAAGCACCAAGCACTGGACAGTGAGCACAGGCACCAGTCCCTCTCTGTTCCAGTCTCACTGACCCTCCAGCTGTGCCCTCCGTTCAAGGGCACAGAGCAGACCTGGCTCGCTTCAGAGCGAGTTACTTCCCCTGGAATCATTTTGTATTTTGTTTGTCTGTTTGTTTTTCGAGACAGGGTTTCTTTGTGTAGCCTTGGCTGTCCTAGAACTAGCTCGGCAGACCAGGCTGGCCTTGAACTCATAGAGATCCTCCTGCTTCTGCCTCCCAAGTGCTGGGATGAAAGGTGTGCTTATTTTGTAGTTTGCCACAAGGTCTCATGCTGCAGCTCAGGTTAGCCTCAAACCCGTCATCCTCCTGCTTCAGCCTTCTGAGTGATGAGCTGGCAGCTGTGTGACATCACTCCTGGCTTCCCTAGTTGTTTCAGTGTGAGCCTGGTACTTAATGGCAGGTGTGCTCCTTGGTTGTTTGCAAAGTTTATGGGTGGAAAGTTCCTTATTGTCCAGAGAGTCTGAGCTCCGCTTCCATTCCAGGCTGTGTTCCTGGGCAAACTGCCTGAGTTCCACAAAGCTCTGTTTTCCCATCTTTACTGTGGAAAGTGCGGCCACCACGTAGGCTTTCATATGGCTGCTGCATAAGGAACAATGGCAGGTCTGCTTGGCGAAGATGGAGCATTTGACCTTCAGGGAAGAAGACACATGGTGCCACTAGGGACGCGTAGCAGGGTGCCAATCATGAGTGCTCTTTATTTGCAGTTCCTCACGGGGAGTCCGTGACTTTAGGCAAGTTACTAAACCTCTCTGAATCTGTGTCTTCACTGGGTTAATCGAGATAAAGCTTCCACTGTAATTAGTGCTTGGCATGTTCCCCTAAGATTTAAAGGGCCAGGTCAAAGCAGACCAGGGCCTAGGCTGGGCAAGGCTGGATTCTGGAGCCCAATGGCATCCTGTAGAAGGGGGCTCAAGAGTGGAGCAGGGACTTCATGGGAGAGACAGGAGTACTGTCAGGACCTGAAGGATCAGGGCCCTACCCTGGAAATATTCACAAGGCAACACACACACACACACACACACACACACACACACACACACACACACACGGTGGCCAGACAGCCATCTCCCCGTGGGATAAGGGGCACTGGAAGGCCAGCGAAGGAGGAAACGCAGGGTGCTGGAGAGAGGAGGCAGGGAAAGCACATCTGGCAGACAAGCAGAGCAGCGCACGCACAGGCACAAAGTGGGGAAGCCAGGCCAACTGACCCCAAACCCCTGGCTCTGCAGTGTGGTGAAGGTTCCAGTTAGGGGTGGGAGGGGAAGGTGAGGGGACAGAGAAGCCTGGCTTGGCCTCTCCCCCAAGGTCCCCCATATGGCCCACTGCCCTGTGCTACTTCAGCAATCCTGTCTCCTCCTGAAAGTGGTTTCTCGCCTGTACTTGCTCTGACAGCCACATCTGTCCTGCTGTTAGACAGACAGGAGTCCTGCCAGGACACTAAGTCTCTGAGCAGACTGCTCAAGGCCAGCGGAAGTGAGAGACCAGCATGGGATCCGGGTCTGCCAAACCCCAGGTCTGTCCTCCTTCCCTCCTGCTCTGGGTTCCTGGTCCATGCTATACTCCACATTTGGCAAGTTCTAGGGAGCATCTGCTGGGCTCACATACTACTCAGGCCCCACAGCCTAGTCCCTGTTTCCATGAAGACAATAAGAAGACAATCTTGCCCCTTCCCTTCATCCCTGACCACAGCAAAAGCTAAATTTGTCAAAGAGAGGCCAGCTGGATTTGGACACTCAACCCAGGAAGCTGGCCATTCGCTGTATACAGAGCCCTGGTGAGTGCCAGAGCCCGGGGCGGCAGAGCTGGAGCCAGGGCAAACACCCTATGGATCAGCTGGCTGCGAGGTATGGAGGAAGCCAGCCCGGCGTCTCCCACAGTCACCCCTGTTTTCATGGGATTGTTCTGCCAGCCAAGACAGCTCTGTGTGTGACTTTTCCAGCTCCCACTGAGGGGAACAGAGAAGGGCAAGCAGGAAGCTGTGACCACAGGATAACTGGAGCTCACAAGAGGGGTGGCCCTTGAAGATGGGTGTGTGTGTGTCAAATGACACAGAAATTAACTGTGTGTGAAGGTTACTTACATCATGCAGAGGGTACGCGGCTGAGTATACACCGTTGGCCAGAAGGCTGGTGATGCCTTAAAAACAGAGGTAGAGAGAAGTTAAGGACCAGCAGGCCTGCTGCCCCGCATCTGGAAGTCAGAGCCGTCACAGAATGCTCCGGTTCACAGGGATGCTGCTCAAAGCCAGACGCACCAGGCTACCCAGAGCCTGGTCACCATCTTGGGGTTCTTCCCCGGGTAGAACGCAGCAGGGCGAGTTAGCTATCCACTAGAGATGATTTCGACATGCTTGATTGGTAGGGTTAGGAAGACGCAGAGCACACCCCAAGAGGAAGTTCTGTCCCTGAGGAAGGAGGCAGGAGCAGTTCAGTCACCCCCAAACCTCGGATTCGCCAGCTACCCCCACCGGCCTGAGGGGACAGCCTGCAGATGGAAAGATGGCCTCCGAGCGGTCAGAGAAGCTGATCATGAGAAGATGGACGGATGAGAAATTGATGGTGTCAGGAACACACATACAATTTGGAATTAGCTTGTAAGTTGATGGGAGAAGCGGAAGAGGAGGCCCCGCTCTTACCGTATTTCCCACACTTCCGCCGTTTACTTAGAAGGGCAGAGTCCTTCCTTCTTCCCTCTCCTTGCCCTGTTTACACATTGGCTATTAGTTACACAGAAGGGCCTGGAAGGGTCAAAGCTACATTTTGGGGAGAGAAAGCTGGTGGAGGCAAAGGGTTCACAGTCAAGGGCTCAGGAGAGAAGGAAGATGGCTGGGCCCTTGTTCGCTGGGCCCAGAGCCCACACTGGCATAGGAGAAATAAAAACAGCCACATCTACACCTGTCTACTGAAAAGGGAGAGAAGAGCGGACCCTGGGCACGGAGGAGGGGCTTCTGGGAAACTGCTCTGGTTTTGACACACTCCGGACCAACATCTTGGATCCTAGTCCCCCCAGACCTCCAACTGTTAGCCCAGAATCCCCTGCCTGGCAGGGTGGCTTTCTAGGTGACTTCTTGTAGGCCAGTTTTTTTCAGCAGCCCGGAAGCTGACTCTGTGCAACGTGGCTCGCCAACATTTGAAAAATAACCTAACCAAGGGCCATCTCCTTGGACAGTCACCCAGAGGTGACCAGAGCATGTGGCTGAAGCCACGCTCACAAGTGGAAAGTTCACCTCACATCCAAAATGTATGTGGGCTGGATCCTGGCCTGTGGCCTCCTCATCCTTCCTAGGATGCAACCAAGGTGGAGTTGCCACGGGGTCCTTGCTTGGGCTTGTGGAGCAGGCTTACTAACCCTCTTTCTTCAAGCCTTCTCTGCCCTCACCTGAGAGGCCTCCCCTGACCATGTCTTCCCCAGTCTCCTTTCCGTGAGACTGCATTCTAACTTATCTGTTTCCTTACCCTAGAATACAATACCCTAGAGTACCCGAGTAGCCCCTGGGACAGACAGGGGTCGGCAGGAGCCCATCACTAGAGGATGGAGGGCCACTAGGTGACTTTGTTGGTCAGTAGAGCTCCCAGGCCAGGTGCCACCATGAAGTGGGATTACAAAGGTACCCTGATCTCTCTCTTCCATGCAGAGGCAAGGGAACTCGGGAAGTTAAAAAAATAAAATAAATGAGTGGGAACCAACCGAGTCCCTCTACCTCAGGGTCAGCTCCAATCCAGCCATGCTCTACAGACCTTCATGGGAGTCACATTTATTTCTAAGGAGGGGACCTGGTGCCTGGACTGGAGTCATGCACCTTTTCTACTTCCGGTAGCCTTGTCACAGTTGTGCTCTGACAGCACTGACTGGAACAAGCCCCTGAATTTGCTTCCTCCTCCACTCACCCAGGGTGCAAGACATGCTCATTCTGGAGACCACGCTGTCTGAAGGGACCAGGTCAGTGGGGACAGGACTGATATGGGGTTGGGCATCTCAGAGTGTCCCTGTGGCCAACTGTGGGCCACACAAGTCAGGCTACATGCCGTCTCTAGAGTCCTGGCAGAACCCTCCCTGCAGCCTGGCCTATCTCAGCCAGGCCACACCACAGCCTGGCCACTGCTCTCTCAGCTGCTATTTCCAGTGGTCCAGAAGTGGGCTGTGGTCCCCAAGAGACATCCCTGTCATTCTTTCCTGCTGAACTTATAATCAAAGAGGGGTTGGGCCCCTTTGTCTGTTTCCTTTCCGTGGTTTAGGGTCCCTCGGCAGGAAGCCATCCTTATATCAACAAACACCTTCAGCCAAGGGAACAGCACCTCTGGGTGTAAAGTGCCTGGCTATAAATCCCCCGGGAACAGGACCCTGGCACGGCTCTTCTGCCAGCTTCCCAGCCCTCTGTTCTGAACCCACATAGGCTTAAATCAAATCTCTTTGAGGAAGCCCCAAGCCAGACGCCCACCTCCCACTGAGAGGGTTCAGAGGCAAGATGGCTGCTCAGACACCGCCGCTGACCTCAGCTCCACAGAGTGTCCTTACCCATGCTGTACTTGGCCTTGGTGCAAGTTGTTCTCTTCAGAATTTCATAGACCTAGTGCCAGGGGAGAGACAAAAGGGGGCATGGTTACTCTGCTGCTCTGCCAGTCAAAGGCCACAGTCACAGGGCATTAGGAGGGTCCTGGGCTTGGGACTCCAGTAGGCGACTCCCAGGGGTAAATAAAACAGAGGTCACAGAGAATCCCCATCTTTCACTTCCTGGAGCAGGACTGATCCTGCTGGCCTCACAAGGTGCCAGCCATGTGCAGTGGGCCCTTCCTAGGAACTAAGGGGATGGGGGTGGGGTGGGAGACACAAGAGTCATCTCAGAGTCCTGCGGCTGCTGGCTGCTGGCTGCCCCTTTGTGGAGGCAAGAGCAGGAGCAGAGAGCCTGTATGCGGCTCGGCTCTGTACGGGTTGGGAGCCCGGAGGAGGGCCAGGTGTGGAGCTGAATCTCAAGACTCCTACCACACTGGGCACCAGGAAAGAAGCCCCTATGAAGGGACCCCATCCCTCTTCACATCTCTTTGAGTAATGAGATATTTTTCTTGGTCTCAGGAGCCCTGGCTGAGGAATCTTGTTTGCCTGGGGCTGAGTTAGAAGAGCTTTGTGCAAACTGCACCATCACCCCCATGCCTCAATTTAACTCTCTGAAAAACGGGCTTGGAATAAACAGCCATGATCTAACTAGTTTCATTTCATTTTTGAGACAGGGTCTCAGGCTGGCCTCAAACATATTTATTGTCAAGGACAACTTTAAACTTCTGATCCTCCTACCTTCCCTTCCTAAGTGCTGGGACTGCTGGTGTGCACCACACGCCTGGTTTATGGGGTGCCGGGGATCGAACCCAGGGCCTCCTGTCATCTAGGCAAGCACTCTACCAACTGAGCCACAGACATAGCTCTATCCATGACCTACAGATGAGGATTTCTGAGCACGTTGATTCACCGTCAAACCCTTTGCTGTGTCCACTCAGGCAAGACCAGTGTCCCTCCATTGGCCTCTAGGCCTGCATCATCTGGCTCAGCCATTACACCTTGGTCTCCTCTGTCAGCCACCCCAGCCTCTTGCTCTGAGTTCCCTCCTGCAGCCTCTGTTAGAAGCACCCATACCCATAGTTCCAGGGTCACATTAACAGGTCTATGGAGCAGCTCTGTCCCCATCCTGTATTGTCATCCCACTCTCCATCATCTGTCCTGTGATCGATGCTCTCAACACTTCCTCCCTCCCTGAAGGAGAAAGCACACTGCAGGTGCTTAATAAATCCCCACTTAATTGCTCTCCAAGATTCTGTTACTTTTTACATCTAACTGGTTAACTTGTCATGACTTTCTGCTTATTCCATAACCATCTCCTCCTCCTTTCCACTCACGCAGTCATGACAATCACCATGACTCAACATCCATCCACCTCTACTACCCATGACCCCACATCCATCCATCTGCACTCTCGTGACCCTACATCCATCCATCATCACCACCAGGTGACCCACATCCACCTCTACCATGTGACTTCATGTTCATCTACCTCTACCATATGACCCCCACATCCATCCACCTCCACCATGTGACTTCATGTCCATCCACCTCTACTATGTGAACCTACATCTATCCATCACCACCACAGGATCCCACATCTATCCATCTCCACCACCATGTGACCCTATATCCATCCACCTGCACCATGTGACTACACACACACCTTTCACCCACTCCTCACAGCCAGCCCCTGGGAGTGAACACAGCTGATTACATAAAAACCCTTGCCTGCCCACCTTTTATGGCTCCCCAACGCCTACAGGCCCACTGTCCAAGATCCCAGTGAGCACACTGGGCCCTTGTCTCTTGGAAGCTGCTGGTCTCTGACTCCAAACAGCTTGTACATGGAGCCATCCCAGTGGCAGGGAGAAGTGGCCAGGGTGGAGGAAGAGTCTGTCACACCTGGGCCTAAACCATGAGATGAGACCTGACTAGCCACGTGCAGATCTGTGAATCAGCAAACCCTTTGGCGCACAGAGGTGGTGTACACTAGCTTCCAGGATTTCTGGGAGGCAATGGCCCTCCTTCCTTCCTCCAGCAGCAAGCAGAGTCATGGCTCTCCACATCTGCTGCCCTCAGTGCATTGGCTCTCTGGCTCAGTGAAAATAGCAGCATTCACCCAGGGGAACCTCAGACTAAATAGTCTCACAGCGAATCACCAGGAAGAGGTGTCAGAATTGCTCAGGCCCCTCCCACTTCAGTCACCTCCCCACAGCAAAAATGTGTTTGCCAAAGTTCTTCTAGAGGTATCTCACACCCCGGAAAATGTGCAAATCCAAGGCACACACATCCTGTAGCACGGGCACATAGCTGTTGCAGTAATGTGAAGGAGACACTGTGCGGGTCACACTGGAGGGGTTCTCCCAAGAGACAGACATCCAAGAGGTCAGTCCCAACTCCTCTGGAGGCCAAGAGGGGATATGACTACCCCTCAAACACGCCAGTCCCAGTTCTACCAGAGGCCACGTCTTTGCCCAACTTCCAAGTTGCCCACCTATTACCATGAAATCGAATTGTCAAAATTCATCAATAGTGGGCAGGCTAAAGGGCTCAGTAGGTAAAGGTTCTTGCTGCCAAGTTTGACAGTCTGAGTTCAATCCCCAGAAGAGAGAATCAGTTCCCTAGGGTTTTCCCCTGACCTCTACCACATACACTATGGTACATGTACTCACTACCCCCAATAAGTAAGTTAATAAACACGCAAAAAATTAAATTAGAAACACCAATGATAACAGGACCACACTGTGCCACGGGACTGCCCTGATGGGGGTGCTACCGTGCCCCTGTGGGGGACAAACCAGACTCAGTCTTGTTCCTACAGGCACAGGTAAGGGAAGAGGCAGCAGATGGAAACATCTGCCTGTCCTGGGTCTGAGCCTCCTTCACCAACAGGACCTGTGCCACCTTCCTGCAGGACGGTGGCTGCAAGAAGTGTTCCCTGTACCAGGTAAATGGGCAGCCTTCCCCCAGCCCTTCCTGTGACCCAGTCAGTCTGGATGCTGTAGGCAGAAGAGGAGAGCAGACTAGGCCTTAGCCGCCAGGCCGATTTCTTGTTTAGATAGAAATTGGGTCCTGTGCCACATGCAGTCCCAGCTTGGCTGGCAGTCAAATTGGCAGCTGAAGAATAAACACTAAGCCAGTGCCCTGAGTAGGGCAGGGTGGCCTGCATGGTCAGATTGCAACCTAGGCTGGTGGCACTGGCAAAGGCCTTGGGATGTTATCCTAATACGTGTGCCTAGGCTGGGCTGCCTGGCCTGCTCAGACATCCTCGGCCAAGCCCCTCACAAACTCTACCAGGATGGAGTGACGGGGGTGGGGTGGTGGTGGTGGGGGTAGGGGCCCTCTGTAGGCTTGGAGCTTGGCCTGGAGGTCCCCTCCCCCAGCTTCCTGCAGCTTAGTTCTTTCTCACGCTCCTCCTCCAAACTGAGCAGCCAGGCCTCCCTCCCCTGGGCCACCCACTGCCCTCCTGATTCATTATTCTAATTATTTTTGTCACAGGCAATTAGAGCCGGCTTCCACCCCGAGGAGTTTCAGAGAAATGAAATGATCACCGGGGTCCCCAGAGCACCCTCTGATGAGGCAATTCCAGGACGCCTACTCACTATTGTGCTCCGGGTTTTGCTGTCGAAAAAAGAGTCCTTGTCAGTCAGGTCGAATCTGCAGAAACACAAGGAGACAAGGCGACTGCTGTAGGCTCCGAGCCTGGGAACTCATCCTTTCTCCAATAACAGTGACCATGAGGGGACTAACAATCCTCAGAGCAGGCACAAGTTCCCCCTGTCCCTGGGCTTGGTGTTAGCTGATCTCATCAGCCCAGTGTGGGAGGCTCTGAGACCTCTGTTGCTGGGAAGGGAACTGAGGGTACCCTCCAGTACAAGTTTCTTGTTTTGTTTTGTTGGAGACAAAGTCTCATGTAGCCCAGTCTGGTCTCCAACTAGCTGTGTAGCTGAGGATGGCCTGGAATGCCTCATCCTCCTGCCTCCACCTCCTTAGCACTGGGATGGAAGGTGTGTGTGACCAGGCTCGGCCAAGCCTGGTTTTGATGAAATTAAAATCCCAGGAAGGCAGTCTTTCAAGCCCCTATTTCAGAGTCAAGGGGACAGGGACAGTGTCATCCCTGCACATGATGATTTCGGCTTTGAGGACACTCTCCCTGGAGACAGTTTGCATCCAGGTGTTCTGGGCCACACAGATTGCCTGAGGTTTCTGGGGCACAGGAATAGCTCTGAAGTCACCATTCCCTGGGGTGCTTAGTGGAGAAGAGGGTGTAAAGGAGCTGGGTTTGGCTAATGGGTATGGCCCTCTCATGCCCCTGAGCTGGCAGAGGTTGCTGGGCAGTGTGTCCAGTCTGCAAAGACTGGCCGGTGTAGTCAGGCTAGCACGTGGCTCCTCCGAAGCCATCGCTATCTTTGCAAAGCAGAGGCCTCTGTTCTGAGCTAAAGTGTGGGTGCATGCTCCTTGCCCCCGGCCATCCTCAAGGCCACAGTACCCCAAAGCCACCTGCTCTTGGGTCTTGCCATCCAAACTGCCTGAGTTTCAGGCACTCAGGCCTTTTCTCCCGCTTCTGCCAGTCAGGGCAGGCCTGGGGAGACCTTGTAACTGCTGCACCTGAGCCAGGTGGCTATGCACCACCACCCCTTGGGAACAGGGAGGATGGAAGGTTCCAGAAGAGACTCAGCACTGCCAGGCAACACACTGCTGGCTGTGGATCCCCAGGGCCTCGGGACTCCCTTGAGGGAGGCTCCTTGATCAATCGATTGCTGCCTCACCAGTTGCTCCCGGGGCTGTTGAGGTTTCGTGACAAGGAACCAGGGCTCAGAGGGACAAAGCTAGGGTTGGGTAGCCTAGACCTTTGCTCTAGCCAAGGTCCAGGCAGTTTTCCCTAAGCATTACCAAGCCAGGCAAAACTCCTCAATCCCTCTTTCCTCTGTGACCAGGGCCCTTAGAAGTTGCTTCCTCAGCCTCTTCTGGGCTCAACAGTTACAAAGTACTATAAGAACCTGTTCCCCTGTTTTAGGGGAACTGGGAGTCAATTTCTGACTTACAGGTGCTGCTTCTCCCGGGAGAAAGGGTAGGAGAGCCTCTTTGTGGTCTGCGGTCTGTGCTCAGCCACCTTGGGCTGGATGGGGTCTGTGATCTTCTGCAGTACCGAGTTGATGGTTTTCAGGATGCCTCGGGTCTCACTGATGTGGTACACCTGTGGGCAAGACCAAGCCAGGACATGAGTCACTCTCCTGAGCTCTGACTTTTGTGACAGCTGGTTAATATTTCTTCTCAATATAATTTAGAATCATCATGAAAACAGGCCTCTGGGTGTGTCTGTGAGGAAGTTTCTAGGTTGGGTTAACTGAGGTGGAAGACCCACCCCAAATATGGATGGCATCATGCCATGGGCTGGGGTCCCAGACTGAATACAGAGGGGAGAGTGGACTGAGCACCAGCCTTCCTCTCTCTGCTTCTTGATTATAGATGGAACACGACCAGATGTCTCCCGCTCCTGCTCCATGCCTTCCATACCATTATGGTCTGTAGCTCCCTCAACTGTGAGGCAAATAAATCCTTTCTTCATTGAGCTGTTTTTGTCAGGGTAATGTGTAAAGTGACTAAGTCATCCTAGTCTTGGATGGTCAGAAAAACACCCCACGGAGATACAGTCCTTCCTGGGAACAGAGTACCCGGGTAGCCAGTGTGCCCCTATCTGCTCTCTTTCAGGCTTACCCAAAGAACCCAGCATTTTAGGAGAGTTGGGCCAAGAGCTCAGTTATAATACATTCTAGGAAACATTTGCCCCAAATGTCTCTTTTGTTTCCAAAGCTGTAATCCAAGCGGCTTCACTGGATCTGAGAAGCCGCAAGGACTTCCACCTTCCACCCACACACATAAATATGGACGCTCAGCCCAGCTTCCCTGGCAGGCTGCTCTTCAGCCATAAAGTTTTCAGAGATTAAAAGGAAAAATCCCAGCAAGCTAGAAAATGTAATTAAATTGAATCTGATAAATTATCTGAGACCCCACAAGCATCAAAGAAGCAGGGCCTCAAGCTGAACTGTATTTGTTCAGGTCAAATTCCTGGGACAGAGTGGGCAGCTTTTCTGCCTGGACCTTCTCCTGGTGTCCCGGTGGGGTGTGGTCTTAGGTGTTGCTCTTTCCTTTTTTAAAAATTGTGTGTGTGCCTGTGTGTTTATGCGCATTTGTGTACAGGTACCTGCAAAGGCCAGAAGAGGGCGCTGAATCCCCAGGAACTGACTTTACAGGTAGTTGTGAGCTGCCCTATGTGGTCCTGGGATCTGAACTCCAGTCCTCTTGCAAGAGCAGCAGAACTGCTAAGGTATCTATCTAGCCCTGGCCTAGAGTCTCTAAAGACCACCTGGGCAGATGCATCACAGTGGATAGGAACCATCCCCTGTGTCTCATCCCCTTTTGCCTTTTCAATGTGATTAGGAGCTTGCGGTGATGATTCTGCTTCCAGGTGTCCTCATACCAGGACTAGTGTTTTGCAATATAAACATTTCTACCCACCTTCTTCGTGGGCATCTTCAGTTTCAAAAACTCAGCCTCCCTGCAGAGCACATGCCAAGGTGCATGGATCTTCACGAATCCAACACCGTGGATTTTGGTCTACAGAGAGAAAAAGGGCTGTTGGTCAAGGTGTTTGGCAGCTGGGGCCCCTTTACCCCTTGGTACCCAGCTGTGACTGATGAGGTGTGGCTGCCTTTGCCCAGCACCAGCCCCTTCCTGACAATACCTACCTTTCTTTCTTTTTTTTTTTTTTTTTGTTTTTTTGTTTTTTGTTTTTTGTTTTTGTTTTTTGTTTTTGGTTTTCGAGACAGGGTTTCTCTGTGTAGCTTTGCGTCTTTCTCCTGGAACTCACTTGGTAGCCCAGGCTGGCCTCGAACTCATGGAGATCCGCCTGCCTCTGCCTCCCGAGTGCTGGGATTAAAGGCGTGCGCCACCACCGCCCGGCTAATACCTACCTTTCTTTTCTTCTCTCTTTTTTTTTTTTTCTTTTGAGACACGGTTTCATTGTGTAGCCCCAACTGTTCCAGAACTCACTCTGTAGACCAGGGTGGCCTCTAACTCACAGAGATCTGCCTGCTTCTGCCTCCCAAGTGCTGGGATTAAAGGCGTGCACCACCACCTGGTACTAAGGACCTTTCTTACATATAACACTTTATGCAAGAATCCAGGGGTCCCCAGGTCACAGCCAGGGGGGATCTTAGTGGTCTAAAACACTTAGGAAAATTTCAGGAATTAAGTGAGAACCCCTCACCCCAACTTGGTAACAGCAGAGGGACCATATTCATGATTCCAGGCCCACACCCTCAGCCTTGACCTGGGGCTCTCAGGGTTCATTGAACAGGTGCTCCTGTGGGGGTCATGCAGTCCTCTCTCTAATTGTAGCCTAACTCCAGTTTCCCTGCATATCTATGACTGTTATCCTTAAAGAGCTGAAAGCCCAACACAGGGACACCAAGAGTTCAAGTCTGGGTTCCCCTACAGTGCTGCTTTGACTTGGGACAAGTGAGAAGGCTAGTTTTGTCAATTTGACACAATCTAACATCATGCTGTCCTGTGGACATATATCTGTGATGGACTGTCTTGATGAATAGGAGACCTGCCCATTGTGGGTGGCATCATTCCCTGAGCATGGGATCCTGGATTGTATTAGAGTGGGGAAAGTGAGCTAAGTATAAGCACACACATATTAACTCATTGCTCATGATTGTGGATGTGATGTGACCAGTTGCTTCAAGTTCCTGCTGCCTTGACATCCCCACAAGGATAGACTGCAACCTGGAATTGTGATCCAAATAAGCCCATTTCCCCTTGAACTTTTGTGAGGGTATTTTTATCACCACAAGCCATGTCTCTCTGTTGAGTGACAGGAAGGAACCCAAGGGCTACTGACTGGCAGTCAGGTTAATGGCTTCGTAAGAACTGATTGCTATCACCAGCTGGAAATGAAATGCACGATTGCCTATCTCCTTACAGAGGAGACACTTCAGCTCGTGGAGAGGTCCCTATAACCTACCAGCTCTTGGCTAGCAGGGTCCACCCAATTCAGACCCAATCTGTGCTTCCCCAAGTGCCATGCCTGGCCCCTGGTTCTCTCTAGACACATTTCCTTGGAAAAGTCTCTTTGTCAAGGGACAGGTTTCTACATAGTCACAGAAACATGCAGGATCTTGCCCAGATCTTTCACAAGACCTCTCATGGCAGACTGGAGCTCAGCCTGAGGGTCCACAGACCTCTCTGGTCCATAATTCTGAGATCTGAAGGAGCTTGTCAAGAGGTACGTAGCAGCCAGTGTGGCCTGCCCCCTCTGCCCCCAGGACCACAGGCTGAGTGAGTGGCCCAGCCCACAGGTGTGCTGCAGGCTGATGGCCAAAGCCCACCAGGTCAGTGTCATCTGAGGATGGCCTATAAGAAAAAAAAATTCTGGGATGCTGAAGCGGGATTGTTTGTGAGGCTATTTTGCTATCCTGAGCTACATGGTGAGTTTTACCCAATCAATCAATCAACCAATCATCTGAAGTGGGTGAAGTAAACACATTTGTCCAGACCTAAAGTCACGAAGTTGGTGTCTCTGGGAGCTGACACAGCAGGGCAGAGCACCTGGCAGAAAGAGGTAGATCATGACGGGATGTGGTAAAAGTTGGTGAAGTGTAGGCCTAGCATGCCTGAGACTCTGGCTTCAAGCCCCGGTATCCCATAAACTGGGTGGAGTGTTGTATGCCTGTAATCTCAGCACTCCAGAGGTGGAGGCAGGAGAATCAGAAGTTCAAGGTCATCCTCAGCCTCATAGGGAATGCCATGCAAGCCTGGACTAATGGAGACTCTACCACAAACAAGCAAGCGTGATAGTTCAAGCCAGAGCCCAGGGTTGGAGGGCTTTGGCCACAGGCTTGATCTTCGAGACAGATCTCATCCCAGGATAGAGAAAGCACCCCAGAGTCTTAGAATGGAAATCCCCGGACCTTCTGCTGCCCCCTGGTGCAGAAGGGATGGGTTTGGGAAGCCAGTGTGGTCTATGGCAAGTGTCTTAACCTCTTTGGACCCTATTCCCTCACCTATGAGGCAGGTGATATGAGGTCTGGTTTGCAGTCAGAGGGCTCTGGTGCCCTTAGCAATCGAGCCCCAGCATTGGGCCTGCGGACAAAGTCAATACAAGGGACTGAAGGGGCTGAGCAGAGCTTCAGCCTGGCTCCAAGGCAGGAGAGGCCACAACTGCTTTAGTCAGCCCTGTCACAGAGTCCCCAGCCTCAGTGACTCACAAGCTGATGTCATGGGACACCCCCGAGTCAGGGGAGATGTCTGTTGTGGCCCACGAGTGGTGGAGGCTGGCTTTTCCACTATAGACCAAGATTCATCTCTGTGTAGTGTTTGCCCGCACGCTAAGACCCAAAATATTCTTTGCAGTCCCAGCATCCCTGGGAAAGCAGGCCCTGCTGACGTGAGTGCCCGGGTCTCTCCCAAGGAAACATCTGGTTGGTGAAGGGGTCGTGGGACCCATTTAGCAAAAATACACTAAGATGTTTTTAAAAACGTGGTACCCAGCCCTCCTACAGCCCTCCCACAGTAGGAGGAGCCTGGGGGATGGCCAGGTCCCTTCAGCCACAGCCAAAGGCTGTGAAAGGGTAAGTTCTATCTCTGTGCTGAGACATGTGAAACCACAAACTCACAGATATAAAGCTCCCGGGGAGGGCACAACTTAGCTAGGCTACAGGGATCTGTGAAGGGACAGGTCCCCAAGAAGCCCCCAGCCGGAGGGTGTGGAGAGGGTTAGGTCAAGCCACTTAGCTCCATATAGAGTGCAGCTGCTGAGTTAGGCTTCTATCCTGAGCCCCAAATGAAAGGGCTCTGACCTCACTAGAACTGGTTCTAGAACCTTCAGCACTTGAGAGACTGAAGCAGAAGGATTGCTGTGAGTTCAAAAGGTGTTCCATGATGCCAGCCTGGGCTACATAGTGACTTCCAGGTTAGCCTGGACTACAGTGTGAGACTGTCTCAAAAACAAACTAAACGAAACTAAACTAGAACTTTGACCACACAGGTGGCACAGGTCTGTAACCCCAGATGGGTAGGAGAGTCAGGAGTTCAAAGCTAGCCATGCGAGCCTGTCTCAAAAAAAAGGAAGGAAAGAAAAGGAGGGGAAATGAAAGGGAAAATGTGAAAACGAACAAACCAACCACAACCATAAAAACAGAGCCACGGAGGTCCCATGAAAGGATGATGTGGCTGAGGACATCACCACCTCACTCTTGTGGATGAAGCCCTGTGTAGCAGTCAAGGTAACGCCCAACTATAGCTACCATCGGTCTGATGCCCTGATTGCCACCCGGCTTTCCTCACTGGCCATGGCTGCCTGTACAGATGTGAGCTTGGGACATATGGCTCTGCTTCGGTGTGCAGCTATGAAGGCTGACTGCACATGGCACAGGATATCCAGTGACTGACCGAGGAAAGGGAGGAGCCAGTCTTTAGTAAGTGCCTCCTGTGTACCAGATGGAGACAGCCTCAGCATCTGGCCCAGTCCCACCTTCTCTCAGAACCTTCTGGTCTGCCTCAAGTGTATCCTCGGAGGGGCTGGAAAGATCTGTAGACACTCGATCCAGATGTTTGAGCAGCAGGTGTGGCATGGGAACTCAGTCTGGTGCTCACTTGCCATGCTCATTCTGCTCCTCCACCCACACAGCTCCCAGAGGGTGAGGCATGGCCCATGGGGTTGGGATATGTTATCACTAGTGTGGGGCCTGGGTGGGGAAGCGTTGCCCGCTAGCTGGCATGCCCACAGTGTACAGCTGGTACCAGGGCAGGGAGCTACAAGGCATGCCACAACAGCAAATGCAGATCCGTTGAGGACACTAGAACCACGTCTTCAGAGGGTGGCGAAATCTACCTTGTGGTGGTAGCCAGGCCTGCCTTGAACTGGCTCCAATGGCCACCCAGCCACAGTGGGAAGGAACAGGCTAGAGACCCTCCCATGAGGACTAGGTCCCCTTTCATGAGCCCCACAAAGGAACAGTTGTTTTCTTCTGACCTCAGGGCAGTAGGTTGGTAGCTGGTGGAGAACCTGAGGGTGCAGGAGGATTTACACCCCAGAAATGGGCAGACACCACCAAACAACCCCACACTCTCATGAGCATGCTTGTTGCTCTGAGTCAGCCTGACGACGTGGAGAAGGAAACCGATGAGAAGACCAAAAAGAAAGAGAAGTAAAAACATCTGTGAAGGTGCAATGGCTTCACCTGTGACTGTGGCCCAGGCAGTTCCTGCACAGTCAGCTCGGGCCCTGGGAACCTGACGGTGTTTCAGGAGGTCCTTGATGGGCACCTAGACAGCTGAGCCCACCGGGTAGAGACAACCCAGGGATGCGGCTAGGGAGAACCAACAAGTGACAGAGACAGAAGCCAGTGCTCTTGGCCAGAGTGTGAGCTCATTAGATGGATGACAGACAGGTCAGCCCCGCTCACCTCAATTAAAGACATAAACTTCCAGACAGGAAGGCCTGCAAAGGACAGGAAACTATTAAAAAGTGACACAGCCGACTTGGGAAAGACCCAAACAGAACTTCCAGAAATTAAAAGACTCGTACTGAGGGAAAAAAAAATCCTGACACAGTGTTGGCAAATAGTGCCCCAAAGAAAGCAAGGTTAGAGGACTCGTGTGGGCTAGAGGCATGCCAGAGGGCTTGGGGACATCTGTTCACCCCCATGGGGTGCTTATGGGCTGTGGCCTACCTCAAGCTTTCTGACTAACGGCTGGCGGCAGAGTTCCTGGCACAGACAGAACTTAAGATGGCCACCACAATGGGACAGGGTTTACCTGAAGCCACCTGCCTCTCCCAGCCCAGGGTGAGCTTCCCAGAATGGGAAGGGCTGGGGAGATGGCTCAGCCAGGAAGCGCTTGCAAGCCGGCTGGAGGACCTGCATTTAATCCCTGGAATCAATGTGGTCGAGTGTGGTGGCCTGACCACTTCTAATCCCAGGACTGGGAAAGCAGAGACAGCTGCCCAGTCAGGTTAGCCTAATCAGCTAGCCAATGAGAGACGTGTTAAAGAACAACAGCTGAGGTTGTCTTCTGGCCTTCACACCCACCCACACACACACACACACACACACACACACACATACACACACGCATGCACACACACACACACATACACACACACATACACGAAGCTGTGCATACACATGAATACACACACACACACATCCAGAATTCATGGCCGACGAAACGTTTCTGCAGAATGAATCGAGCTAGAGGGGCAACAGACCTCAGAGTGGTGCCATGGGGCACGGGCCTTCAGGGGCCAAAGAAAGCAACATGTGGTAGCAGAATTGGGAGTCATAATTCTATCCAGCATGGACCCCAGCACTGCGCATGCAAGAGGCCAGTTCTTCCTTGGAGGAGACTATGGGGAGCGCTGCATGTATTAGGGTGAACAGTTCAAAGCCAGGGGTCTTCAGTTGGCTTTCTAGACAGCTCTACATTGTGGGGCCCAGGGATAGGTCCAGAGGTAAGTTGGATTAACCCCCAAGTCTGTCCCCCCACATTTTGCCAGGAAACTCACAGAGGTGGTGTGGGGGCAGCTTGTTTCCAGGCCTATGAATCCCATGAACTGGAGCCCAGGACGGCAACCACTGTGCCCCCATACCCTTCCCCCCGACACAGTGCTGAGCTCCACATCTGCCTATGATCACTGGAGATGGCAGGAAATGGATGCTCCTGCTCTTACCCACATCCTGGGTACCCCTACCCTCTAACTTCCCCGGTCACCTATTCTTCTCTTCATAAACGTGAGTTCTGACCCTGCCTGGTTGTTGCCCAGACCCTGGGAGCTGTGGAAAGCACTTTGTACCATGTGCCAGGCCCGGCACTCCTCTCCTAGCCCACTCACCACTCATGAGAAAAGTCTCACTACCACCCCCACTTAACAGATTGGGAAAACTGAAGCCCAGAAAGAGGATGCCACTTGATCCAAGAAATGGCTAGTTCGATCTAACTCCACTCCACACTTCAGAGTCTGCGTCACCCCCAGACTATGTGTCCCCCCGTTTGGAGTGAACTCAGTGGCATGAGATCAAACAGGCGCTGGTGGGATTCTGTGCTCACAATCTTAGGAGGATCTGCCAAAGCCAGGGTCAAGTACAGCGCCAGGGCAGTGAGGGCCCCAGCCACCCCCAGTAGACACGCCAGGACTTAAGCCTGTGGTGTTCTTAGCAATGACCCCAAAGACATAAATAACGCCCAGCAGGCTTTGAGGCTCCACTTCAAAAATGCTAATGGATTTTCTTGGAGGAAAACACATTGGTCACAAATTTCTCTTGTCTCTTTAATGGGAACCCTGGAAGCTGACCCCACAGGGAGAGAGGTGGGGTGTGTGTGTGTGTGTGTGTGTGTGTGTGTGTGTGTGTGTGTGTGTGAGTGAGAGAGAGAGAGAGAGAGAGAGAGAGAGAGAGAGAGAAAGAG